>SNQJ01S0007237.1:91468-111031 GCA_010110895.2 Picea sitchensis | reverse complement strand
AAGGACCAAATCCTGTTTTGTGGATTGGTCCTTTTACAATAGATGACATGATCAATCCATAATGGGGATTGATCCAATGAATAATATATCAAATAATAATAAGAATACACTTTGCAGTTACATTATTTCAACAAAAAATTTATCCACTCTTTGATTAGATTCTTATTCAAAATTGGGTGTTTCATTATCTTGCTTCCATATGGGTGAGGATGGGTGGGAAAAAAAAATTAAAACATCGGCAAAAACATATGAATGCACCTTTGGGATGAACGTTTCTGCAAATGAATCTTATGACACATCCCAACTAGTAATGGAGTTAGTCATTAATGAACTATACCATTCAAGAGCATCCTCTCCTAGAGCTTGTAGGAATAATCTACATGTAACATTGTCTTCAGTGAGATTGAAATCATAACATGTACCTTTAAAATTAATCAAGTGCTACTATGCATATTCAGAAGCACCACCAAAGAATGTAGAAAAATTTTCAGCAAGAATATTGAGCATTTGAAAATCTGTTTCTGGTAGATTTAAAGGGGTATTATGAAATCACCTCTTTCTTTGAGTATTTCTCCCTTTGGATGAGTCTTGCAAAGCCATTGATGGGCTTGATGAAGAATATAAAGAAACATTATGACATGAATGAAACCCTTCATTTTGAATTTTTTCAATGGAGTTTCCAGGGAGTTCATTCTCCTGAATATTTTCTCCTTCTCGTTTATTTTTGAAATTACAAAAAATGTGAGCCATGCTTACAATAAGCAACAATTTTATTGAATCTTCTTCTGGAAACTTTGAGCCATGGATATTTCTGGTCCCTCAAATATCTTGAAAATAAATCGTTTCCTAGTATTTTCCTCAAAAATGTTGACGCTTGAATCCGCCAAGGACCGAAACGACAACCTCACGAGGATGCAAATCCTCTTGCACTTTTATAGAAGTGGTACTCTTCTTCCCAAGATTTATGAAATGTGGGACTTTTATAAGAATTCTGCCAACATAAAGTAAAATAGATATAACATAAAAGACAAAATATTTTTATTTTCTTTTAAAAAGAGAGTTCCTCAGAATGGACTAGGAAACACACACATTCATACATTTAAAGCAAATAAACAAAATTCCTCACATCCATCACAGTAGGGACACAGATTTATGATCACATAAAAACTAAAAGAAAATGATCTGCATGCATAAGAGAACTTTGACAGAGTAATACATGGGCAGATCAAAAAGAGATAAGGATAGATCAACCTCAAATACTTTATATTTAGAAAAAACAGATTGTTCAAGATTGTTCCCAAAATAACTCTCTTGGAATTTCTAAAAAATATATAGTTCAATACATATTCTCTGAAATTCAAATGTGTTTGTCATAATGACTAGGATTGGGGATCCCATGGACCATAAAAAAAATATGTATATGAATGAAGTTCATAGAAAGAAGAAAGTGGGTGGCAGAAGGCAACAAGACCTGGATAGAATAAAAAGGAAAATATCAATCTTCGGTTAAACCTTTCTATTTAAAGAGGTGGAGTAATTGAAGAGCTTGATAAAGATGAAAGGATATGGTTAGTATAAAATTACTATGATGGTATATCATATTCTTTAATTGTTGGTTTGTTTTCATTTTTATTGTCTTCTTTGACAGTTACATGAACCATCGCAACTGTTTCTTTCCTTTTTTAATAAAAGTTTTTAAATAAACTTTTATTTTCACAATTTAATTAATTATCCATAAAAATAGGATAACTGTAATTTAAGTTTCCGGAATTTATAACCAACTTTTTAATCATGTAAACCACTTCTTATGTGATCTTTATTGTCTTATCTTTCCAACGATATAAAATTTATCCAAATCTGTTGCCTGGATCTCAAGATATGAGCTCGTGAAGTTGAGTTGTCATGCATGCCTATTACAAATGAAACTGACTGATATTTTAACTCTTGGGAACATGTAGAAACCATTAGCCTTTGAAACCTATATCATCATCTTCTACATCGAAATACCTTTCCAACGACATAAATTTTGCGCGATTCTGACACCCGGAACTCAAGATATGGCCTCTGTAAGATCGTGACTCAGCCACCATTGATCAAAATTCGTGGACAAATCTGGACCCTTCGATTAAATTTCATCCAACCATTAATATATAGCCACATGTCTCCAATTAATGGCTTCCATGTGGCACTACTCCTACTCAATAGGATTAAACACATTTCCATGTCATCTAGAGAAATTTGGGCACATGGCATAAGGTTACAAGTGGATTACATCAAATAATGTATAAAGTGGAAAAGTTAAAGGTGAATATTATAATAGTAATAATGTGTCATGAAAATTAGTTAAGTGTATGGAGCACGGGAGTGTAAGAAAAAGGGGAAAGGGTAGAAATATAGGTGAAGGGGGTAATTTGTAGGTGGCGGAGAAGGGTTGGCGGGTTGGGAAGTGAGGGGGAGGGAAATATTTGAGGTGAGGTAGGGGGTAATTGGTAGGTGGAAGAAATGAGGGTGGTTCAATTTGTAAGTGGATTAAATGAGGCGGGTACAATTTGTAGGTGGCGACAAAGGGTTAGCGAGTTGGAAAGTGAGGGGAGGGAAACATTTGAGTTATGGCGAGTCTGACTGATCGTCATAAATCAAATAAATATTAAGTATGGGATGGGTGAGGGGTGAGGGACGAGGAAATGGAGAGAGGGGGGTAAGGTGAGTTTGTCAGGGACGGACGTGAGGGGGATGAAGTGGTGAGGGAGTTATGGTGAGTCGAACCGACCACCATAACTCAAATAAATTTTAAGTAGAGGAGAATGACATGTGCCCACGAGAAATGCCATGAAATTTTTTTATGGGTTTTGAGCCTAGTACAAGAATATTTTCAAGGGTATTGAAGACAAAATTATTTAAAAGTGTTTTCAAAAGATTAGCTTTATTCCACATGTAAGAGGCATCATTTTCCTCTGTAAACTTCAAACCTGGATATCTTGAGCATACTGACTCGAATTTATGATCCGAAAAATGTTTGTCGAAGCTAAGACCAAGGACTATACAAGGAACTATAGAAAGAACTATACATGGAACTTATAATAGTTCAAAAAATTTCACCTTCTGATATCATTTTTGTTTTATTATTCCAAGAGTGGAAATATATAGGTGACAAAATTTTGGTCAACATGAGGCTCCAAAGGCCTTTTTAACATAAAAAAAAATCCAAAACCCTAGTCCCAGAAGATGAAAATCCAATAGTTTTTTGGACCTCATTTTGGGTAGTTTGGTGTATCAATTTTTCAGGGGCATAACTTTGGCATACGATCTTTGTTTCAGGTGCACGATAGCTCATTGGAAAGGTATTGATGAGGATATTCATTTCATAGTATCAATAAGAGACTTTGGAAATAATTAAAGTACCTTCAAATAAAATAAAAATGTTATTCCCCTCAAAATGGCCCTGAAAGTTTAGGACCCAAAAAACTACTAAAAATAGTAAATTTCCAACAAAATGTTTTGAGCCAATTTGAATATTTGGTTGGCCACTGATATCCACCTGGATGAATCCTCCCTCATTAGAAAGCAATGATATCCATTTTGTTGAGTTCTTGGGGGATAGGGGAAATCATTTATTGAATCTGAATCTTGGTGAGTTGCTTGCCATACTGGAGAACTTGTGTTGCTTAGCTTGTTAAACACTTTCATGAACCTATTGTTGGCAGGGTTGAATCTGTTCAATCAAACTGTTGTATATTGGATTGATTGGGAAGTGTGTAGGTACAATTGTAGGTGAAGAAACAATATCTTCTTTCTCTTATGCAATCTTCTTCTGTTTGACACAATGGTCTTGGGCCAAGGTTGCAGTGGTTGTAGTTTTCTTTTGTTCACCTTCTGAACATATTGTGAACAGGTTGTATTTTACAGTATGAGAGATTACCTTGAGACACTTTTTTGGTGGGACAATAGTCAAAACTACCTCTGGTATCCTATAAATATGATCCCCTAGAGTAATAATGACACTATGGGGTTGAGACTCATAAATAGCATGGCATTTCCACATATATGGTTTTCCCAAAATAAAATCACAGACATCCAGTGGGGAAACATCACATAATACCTCATCCTTGAAGGGATGGATGTTGTATGACAATAAACACTATTGGTTGACACAAAGATCTCATCTCTGGCGAAGCCACCCAATGTTGTATGGCTGTGAGTGTGGTGTTGTCGACGATCCCAACTATTTGATGACCTCTGCTGACATGAGGTTCTTTTGGCTTCCACTATCAAAAATAAAATGAAGTAGGGTGCCCTTCACCCACATCTGTGAATGAAAAATGTGCTCTCCCTCCTCAGGATATGCTGATTCTTTTGGTTGAATTGTTGCAGTCACAAAAATAGCAGGAGGGTCTACGTCGATGATCTATCTTCTCCCATTATTTTATGAATCAAATTTTGAATCAAGGTTCGACTCCTTTTATTTGATCTGGAACACCAATTATTTTTTTGAGTGACATTCAACTATTTTGTGCTAGGGTATTTTGTGGAAATCGAACCACTTTCTAGTGTCCTTCTTCATCTTTCTGTTACCCTTATTTTCCTTTGGCTTGGATTGATTTTCTAGAAGCTATTTGTTAGGGTCCTCTTTACCATAATTTGGTTTTTGTTGATTTGCAGACCTGAAATCCCGTTTGTTCTGGTGCCTAAATTTCTGCTCGATTTTGACAAGATATCGATATGCAACTCCCAGTGATGTGATGTCCAGGAAATCCATTTTGGTTTGGATGTACCTATGCAGAGTCTGACAGTATTTCAGAACCATATGCCGCTCAGAGTCTTTGGTACCTAGCTTGGTGCACAAGGTATGTAAAGTATTTATGAACTCCGACACTGTTTGGCCCCTCTCTTGCCGCAGTGTGGTCCATATCATGTACTGGTTGTCATAGTTACCAACAAGATAATATTGTTCCTTGACTGCATCCATACAAAAATATCAAGTAGGCTCAGCGCCATATATTCCAAAATCCTCTGTGGAACTTTTATCGTAGTAAGTTTCCCACCAATGTTTGACATGGGGGAGAGCCTTAAGGAGTGTGAAGGTGATCTTTTCCCTATGGGAAAAATTGTGAACGAAGAAATAATGTTATAGTAGATTTAATAATTTTTCTAAGGCATTCGCATCTATCTAACCTTCAAAAACATGAATATCAAAATTAACTTGTACCTTGAAAGGAGAGGTGCCTCCAAAGTGGTCTCTTTATGAATATGCACCTGTTGTTATCAACATGCGTTGAAGGATGTGGGAAAAATTCTTCATCATTTCGTCCCTCTATCGCATGAGAGCTTGCTCAAGCAACGGATTAAGAGAATCATTTTCTCTGTCATTTTTCTTTTTTTCTGCAATGGAGGGTTTCTTTGGCATGAGAGAGCGATGATCCTCAAGAGAGACAAGATCAAGAACCAACTTGCTATACTCGGACCTCATCGGGGACATACACTAAAAAATGATCAAGAGTAGTTTGCTCTGATACCACTGATCCATATTATTTTTGGCATGAAATGAGAGCGGAGATATAATAAATAAATGTATAGATATATATCAATAATGTAACATAAATATATCAAATATATACTCATAAATACAAATATATATTAATACACAATTTCTATTAATGAGCAAAATGTACAAAACTATAGAAATACAGAGTGAAAGACTTGCTAGAATGGCGACAGCTTATCTCTGAGAAGAGATGTGACAACTACGCTCATTCACAAGAATATGATTGTTACAAAGAGGCTCCAAAGGAATTTTTAAAATAAATAAAATCCAAAAACCTAACCTCGGAAGATGAAAAATCAACAGTTTTATGGACCCCGTTTTGGTATATCAACTTTCTGAGGGGGTAACTTTGGCATACAATCTCCGTTTGGGGCAAATAATAGCTCGTTGGAAAGCTATTGATGAGGAGTTTCATTCAATAGTAATTATATAATTTTTATATCATTAAGGATGGATATCATGAAAAAACATCATTTAGGTATTCAAAATGGCCCCAAAAGTTTAGGACCCGAAAAATTGCTAAAAATAATAAATTGCCAACAAATTGCTTTGAGCTAGTTGAAATAGGTGACTGACCACTAATATCCACTTGGAACAATATATGACCTCCTAAACCTTATTTGTTTCTTAAGAAATACTCAAAAATCATTATAGTAATGGTATAATGATGGTTATGCTTATAATATCAATAAATAGTAACTTTGATTTCCTAAACCCTATATTGTTTTTTTAAATACTTAAAACTCATTATAGTAATGGTATAATGGTGGTTGTTCTTATAATATAAATGAATAATAACTTTAATTTGGGTTTTTGAAATGTTTATCATGGATCAAATATTAAGACATGGTTTAGGATTAAGATACATAAGCTAATTATTAAAATTGTGATTTTCTTCTTTAAATTGTGTAATTTAAAAGGAAATCCAAATTTATTTCTCACTCTTTTTTTTTTGTCCATAACCTTTTATAGCACTTCATATTTGAAAAAAGGCATGTTAGATTTTTTTAAATCCCTTTATATAACATAAAGTCCACACTCATCAATACTAACAAAGTCAATAGTCATCATAAGTCAAAAATGTATTTATAAATTCCTTTCAAAATATAAAAAATAAGTTNCAACATATAAATAACTAATGAAAATACCCTCTAGTGCTTTGAATTGGAATTAAAATTTAAAATATAGTTAGATAATTTTTGTAACTATAAAAATTACGAGTTGATAATATTTTCAGTATATCAATTCACCTAGGTTAAGTCAATGGTACTAACTATGTATTTGGGTATGAATATACATATATGGAATCTTATTTTTCATGACATATCATGGGATCATTGATGGGTCCTTATTAGGATGATGATGAAGTGTTGCATATCACTCATGTGACCACATCACCATGGAATCAACAACTCCCTACACTTGGAAACTTGTGTGATGTTATTAAATGTAAACAATCGAATTAATAAATAAATACTATAATCATCATTTCAAAAATTGATTCATAATTTGGTTTTAGTTGAATTGATTCATAGATTGTACCTCACTGTCTAGGTGTTGAAGTTGAGTACCTATATTTATAGTGGGGATATGTGGAGATTCAATATTTTCTATGATATCATGTTTTTTTTTTTTTTTAGTTTTTCCGTGACCTGTGGGACTAAGATGTGGCTAAGAAACCATGACTCAGGGGAATATAAGCCATCAAAATCACCTAGGTATCACACCCGTCCTGAGCCACACCAACCCTTAACATGGTTGGATTTGTTGTCCCCGCAGGATTCGAACCGATGACTTTAACATCACGGAGTGCCTTAACAACACACTCTATCACTGACTATCCTACACCTTGGGGACTATGCTATCATGTTATGGCATGGGTAGAGGACCATTTAAAACATCCTCGACTTTTCCCTATACAATTTGAACAAGAGACATGAGAAATTTAGGATGAAAAAATCAAAATTCAACCATATACTAACCGAGTCTCTTGCATTTTCCATGCGTGTATTTTCACTAGAGTAAATATCATATAGTAATGTCAACATATATATGTCAAAAAGAAAAATAATATTTATTAATGCATTGATTCCACATGTATTAAAAGATGACCAATTGATGACTAATAAAGATAATATAAGCATATAAAATTATACAAAAATGTACCTTACCTCTATAATATGGCCTATGTCTCTCATGCATCCAAAGATATGCATCACGAGCATCAATAGTGTGTTTGAATAACTGATCAGGGGGTAAAAAATCAAGTACAATATTTTCCACAAAACACATGTCAGGATCTATAGAAATAGGTACTCGAGATCTCTCACTAGCTAAAGAAACTAATATATTTCCTAATGAACCATGCATGGTGTCTTCCATAGTATCCCTAAATTGAACTTTGAGATGTGATGGGTCATGTAATTCATGGGGAAAAAATGCTCCTACTCAAAAATGGCATTGTAGTATACCTAGGGAGGAAATATGGGGTACCTAGGGAGGTACCGAATGGGAATGTGGTTATGTATTATTAGTGGAATTGATTTAATACATGAGAATATGGTCATTCAATGTAAGGTGGACTAGGTCCACTATATTAATAAAGTTCCACTATGGTAGTTAGATGTAATAAATGTGAGAAGGCTCCCTAGAAGGTTCTTAGGAAATATAGAAATAAGTGTAAGAATTGTAATGAAACATAGTGAAGAATATGGTGAATGTATCGAACATTTCTTGAGGAGTGTTATCCTTCCTGAAGGATTAATATATGGTGTTACCCTACCTCAAGAGTTTTGATTTTTTCTTGTGTTCAATATTTGGTGAATGGTTTGAATGATTCTTGTTGATATTGTGGGTTTATTTTGAGATTTATATCTATATACATTCAAGTACTTAATGCGTGGTATCAGAGCACTTTCCTTGGTAGGAAGTGTGGGCAAATATTTTTTTTTTTTGCAGATTTATTTTTTCCAAAAAAAAAGAGGGTCACGACATTCCAAACAATTTATATAGGTTTTGGTGTAAAATTGTCAGAAAATAGTTTTATATCTGAGTTCCTCTCAGAAAAACACCCAATTAAAAAACAAATCGTCTGAAACGGAGTCTGGGAAGTCAAGTTATTTGCATTTTAAAATCTGCAATTTTCACGATTTTTTTTTTCATAGACGACCGCATAATTTTTATAGTTTATATAGAATATGGGGATGAATTAAAAAAAAAACAATTGCATATCTGATTTCCTCTCACAATTCACCCAATTTCAAATTTTCAAAGGGTGATCAAATTGACCATATCAATACTATTGGATAAATTATTTTAAGAGATTTCTTTTGGTATATTTTATGTGGTGTTTCCAATGGCTATTTCCTCTCAAACCCTTAAAAAAATTCTACAGATGAATGAAGCATTCAAAGCCCAATTGAATGACACATTGCATGACCTTATAGATGGTATCACATTGCATGACCTTGCAAACAGCCTCAAGGATATTTTTCATAGTATTGAAGATTCATTGGATATGATGCAGTAGATATTTCTTACGACAGACATCATAGATGAATATAATCAAGAAATATATGCTCGGTGTGATTTTGAGGCCGATTGTGATGATTGGTATATGGATAGTTGTCATTTATAGGATGACAACCAATTTTATATTTTATTTGATGACTCTAATCCACCTTCTATAGAGAACATCAATGTGACAAATCGAGAGCTAATGATTATTACTAGTGTCCATCCTGCATATTCTACAATGGTATTATTCCTTCCAGATTCTGCTATGACCCTTTTCCACTATGTGGATGGATCTTCTTATTTAGATCCACATGACAGGTGTGAGTTTTTGGAGCATCATTTTGAGTTGGTTATTGGGTTCCTAAATCTTCCACGGGGAGTTCACATGAGCACTTCGACATGGGACCTGGGTTTACAATGGCAGTTGGAATACTTCAACATGGTAGCTTTCCTTTCTACATGGGACCTTGGTTCTTCAGTCTTCTTCAGCATTATGGTCCACAATTATCCATGGGACCTTGGTATATGGTTGTCCACCCTCATAACAAGCATTGAGGACAACGCTTTCATAAGGGGGATGGAATGCTCAATAGTTAGAGAGGTAGTGGAGGTCATTTAATGTAAGGTGGATTATGTCCATTATATTATTAAATAAGGCCCACTATGGTAGTTAGATCTAATAAATGGGTAGTTAGATATAATAAATGTAACATGATTCTTAGAAGGTTATGCTTCTAGAAGATTCATACTCTATAATGTTCTTAGTTTATGGTAGCACTATATAAAGGGGTTAAAACAATGTAATGGGAGATGAAGAGAAATTTTTTATTTGGAGTGGTAGCTCAATAGGAGGATGCCCCCTCGAACAAGAGATAATCCCTTCCATAATAGGATCCATTGTATGGTGTTTCCCTGCCTCAAGGGTTTTGATATAATAAAGTGTGGTTCTTCTGTATTTTTCTCTGAATATTTGTGGAATTTCTTTATGCAAGTATTTGGTTCTTAACAGGTACCAATCTAGCAGGAGGTGGTAATACAATAAGGTCTCTACAAGCCTCAAGAAGTTAATAATTGTGTCCCCTACACAGTCCATTAAAACACAATGGTTTGTTGATATAGTCTTGGTGCATGTGAAACACAAAATCAACATATATATATGTTCCAAACAATTTAATTAAACTTCATAAGGGTGGGGAACATGCCTCATGATATAATAAATCTATCATAAACATGACATGCTACAATTTCAAGATTAAACTCTCAAAGTTTAAGTAGTTTCCCCCTTACACAGTTAGGATGGATATCAAATAGTGTACCTCTCACATCATGCCCTCTCATCACATCTTTCATTTCCTCCTATTTATCTATCCCTAACACCTCGACCCTAATCCTCATATGACACCATGCCAAAGGGTACTCTATGGCCCCACCCTGTGATAGATATCCATTAATTAATTGATGCTCCCTAGGATCATAGACAAACAACATAGAATGGCGCTATGTTGGGGAATACATATATCTCTCTCTATGTAACCATGTCACTTGATTCTCCCATGGATAAGTAGAACTAGGACAAACTTTTCCACTAAGTAACTTTGCAAGTTAGACAAAAAACATATATAAATTAAAATTCATGTTTGCTTATGATTTCAAACTTTCAAAATTAAAGGTATCCATAAATGAAAAAATAATTAAATACCTAAGTCCTGTAACTCCTTTGTATCCTCCAATGATGTATGTGTAGTCCACGATGGGAGATGAGCACTTCTTTTTTGACTACCAGTACTACAACTACTTGAGGTTGGTGTCCTCACATGTATAGATGGTGAGATCCCCATGAAAGTAAAAACAAATATTATTCATGGTTGTAAAAATTCATTTATATATTAATAACTCAATAAAAACAAAAGTATATTTAACACATACATGTCCTCTAGTGAGTTGAATGGGGCATCACAATAGGTTGTTTTGGATTAGGAGCTAGAGACTACCTAGATCCCCATGTCTCATAAAGAGAATACTCTCAATTTTGAGAATGATATGCATCAATAACCAATATGAATTAGATGCAAATCTATCATATCATAAATCAAAACTAACATGTGGGTTAGTAAATGAGGGCTTTTAAATGTTAAGTGTTATAGTGGTTAAGGTCCATAGGGTTTAAGGGTTAGGTAAAAAGTCACTAAACACTTAAAATCTTTAAAGTGCCTCCTATTGTGGGATTGAAAAACCTTATGACTCATTTTATAGAGTCGAATGGTATCAAATTGAAAGTTGACCACCCTACAAATGACCCAAAACCAATTTTTAGGTAGACTCGATAGGAAGCTTGTTTACTACATGACTATTTGCAAAAAATGACACTTCCATTTGCAAATAAGTGGATGATACAAATGTTGTAGTAATTGGACCAACACACTAGAGCCAACAATCAACTACAACAAAAATATATGAAATAATATAGATCTAATCCCTCCCATGGAACCACAATGATCATTGAAACTACAATTAGTGTGGAGAAGGGTTTCATGTAGCCCCAACAAACAAATCAATATTTACCATAACATTGTTCACATGAAATTACACTTTCATCACAAAAGAAGTGGATGATGTGGTACATCATATTCATTGAAACAAAAAATTGGAATCATTAATCCATGGAGATGAAAATCCATGAAAACTTCTAGAGGCAAGCCCTGTTTGGGAGCTAGACTTATCCCTTGAAACACTAAGAATACTTGAGAAGGGTTTTATTTTTAGTGCCTCTCGAGATGAATCATAGACAACATTACAACTCAAGCATTAACAAAAGACATGAAAATAAGGCATATTATCAAATGAAATGCAAGGAAAAGAACAAGTGAAACAATAAGAAGAAGATCAAAGTGAGAAACATGGAATAGGGAATGACCACACAAAGGGAGAGATACATAAGAAGACAGAAATATTATCAAATAAGGATAAGCATTGGTCACAACCTAAATTTTTTGAGATGACTTTGGAGCCAAAATTGGCAAGCCCACTTGTGCACAAGGAACATGTGAGCAGACCAAACTAATTTTGGGTTTCCCACCTTCCTTGGCATGAGTGGCATGGAGTAAATTAAATTACATCCTTCCACATATTGAAAACTTTAGGTTTCTAGGAAAAATGAAAAGGAAAGAAGGTATATGCCTAAATGAAACACCATGTAAAGAACAAGCCAAATATTAATAGGAAGACCAAAATGAGAAACAATATAGATGGAATGACCACACTAGGTAAAGCTATGTAAAAAGAAACAAATATCGTCGAATAAGGAGAAGCATTGGTGAGCACTTAAATTTTTTGAGACAACTTGGGAGACAAAGTTACCAAACTTGCTCGCAAAAAAGAAACATGTGAGGACACGATTGAATTTTTGGGTTTCCCACCTTTTTTGGCATAGGTGGCATGGAGTAAATTAAATGATCAACATACCAAAAAATTGGGGTTGCCAAGAAAAGTGCCAAGGAAAGAAGTTATATGCTCAAATGAAACACAAAGCAAAGAACAAGTGAAATGGTAAAATAAGACCAAAGTAGGTAGCAAGGAAGATGGAATGACCACACAAGGGAGATTTTAGTAAGAAGACACAAATATTATCAAATAAGGAGAAGCATTGGTCACCATTTAACTTTTTTGAGACTAATTGAGAGACAAAATTGTTAATCTTTCCCATGAAAACGAAGGATGTAAGGATAGAAAATGAATTTAGGGGTTCCCTACCTTCTTTGGCATGAGTGGCATGGTGTAAAGAAAACACCTTACTTCAATGTACTAAAATAATTGGGTTTCCAAGAATAGTGCCAAGGTGAAAATGTAGATACCTAAACGAAATGCCATAAAAATAAAAAGTGAAATGGAAAGAGGAAGACCAAAGCAAGTAGCAAGGAAGAGGGAATTACCACAAAAGGAAGATATTTATAAGAAAAAACAAAATATTAATAAATAAGGAGAAGCATTGGTCACCACTTAATGTTTTTGATATGACTTGGCATCCAAAATTGGTAATCCCACTTCCACAAAAGAAAAATGTGAGGAAACCAAATTCTTTTTGGGATTTCCCACCTTCCTTGGCATGTGCCACATGGATTAAATGGAATACCGTCCATCAACATACCAAAAACATTGGGTTAGGAAGAAAAGTGTCAAGGTAAGAATGTAAATGCTCAAATGAAATACCAAGAAAAGAACAAGTGAAACAACAAGAGGAAGGTCAAAGTGAGAAACAAGGAAGAGGGAATGACCACACTAGAGAGAGATACATAAGAATACAAACAAATTGTCAAGTAAGGAGAAGCGTTGGTCATCACTTAAAATTTTTGAGAAAAATTGGAAGCCAAGATTGTCAATCTTGTCAATGAATAAGAAACATGTGAGGAGAAAAAATTAATTTTGAGGTTTCATTACTTCCTTGGAACAGGTGGCATGGAGTAAATGAAATTCCATCCATCAACATACTAAAAATTTTGGGTTTCTAAGAAAAGTACAAAGGAAAGAATGCATATGACCAAATGAAATGCTATGTGAACAATAAGTGAAACACCAATAAAAATAATGAGAAGAATTTGTCACCAGTTAAATTTTTTGAGATGATGTTAGAGCCAAAATGGAAATCCCTTTTGTGGACAAGAAATATGTCAGAAGATCAAATGAATTTTTAGTTTTCCACCTTCCTTGGTATGAGTGGAATGGTTTAAATTGAATTCCATCCTTCAAATTACCAAAACAATTAGGTTTCCAAGAAAAGTGGCAAGGAAAGAAGGTAGATTCCCAAATGAAATAAAAATAACACTGAAATGAGAATCAATGAATATGGAACAACCACACAAGGGAACGATTGGTAAAAAGAAAAAATTACTATTGAACAAGGAGAAGCATTGATCACCACTTAAATGTTTTGAGATGACTTCGAAGCCAAAATTGGCAAGTCCACCCATGCACAAGAAAGATGTGAGGAGACAATTGTTTTTGGCTTTCCCACCTTACTTGGAATGAGTGGAAAGGAATAAATGAAATTTCATCCTTCCATGCACCAAAACCTTAGGGTTGCCAAGAAAAGTACCAAGGAAGAAAGGTATATGGACAAATGAAACAATGAGCAAGGAATACATGATATGGGAAGAGGAATACTAAACATAATAGGAAGGAAGAGGGAATGACCACACAAGGGAGAGATTGGTAAGAAGACAAAAATATTGTTGAATAAGAAGAACACTTTTTCATCACTTAAATTTTTTAGATGACTTGGGAGATAAACTTGACAATCCCACCCATGCATAAGAAACATGTGAGGAGACCGTTAAACCTCAGATTCACTTCAATACACCTCATATTTTTTCACTATATGTAACCTATCATATGAGCATATTTTGTGCATATCTTGATGATGCTAGAGCTCAGAGTACCATGACCAGATGTGACACCATGGTTCTTTGTACTATTGCACCATTGACCAACCAAAAGTGTAACCTTCTTGTACTCATGTATTGTAATGGACCATGCTTAGATCATCTACATAAAAATGCTTTCTACATAGTCCCATGTTACCAAATCAATGACAACTCTCCATAGTTATAATGTTTTTAGAGGTCTCATTCAGTTTGTTAGCACTAGGAATCACCTTAAGATTGCGTGGAAGGCAAACCTAGTACCCATCAGGTTATATGTGAATGTAAAAGTGTTTTGAGGGGTCAAATGGATAAGACTCAAGATGATAATGTTCCAACTCAGAAATCATGGCTAGCATGCATGAGAAATCAAGGTATTGGCTAAATTTAGTAGTAATTGGGAATAAGTATGAACAGAGGGAAGACTTTGGTGAGAAGAATGTAGGGGTTGCTGTAAACATCAGGTATGTAAACAACCTAAGGAAGAAAATATTCTTAACACAAGATATTCTTGAGTTCATAACTTAAGGACACTAAAGAAACATCATGATAATATAATAATCAAACATACATCATAATATCACCACAACCATTCATGTGAATCATTCAAAGCATGAACACTTTATGATTAGAAGTAAATAAGATGGAAAGAGAAGTTGATTTCTATTAACCAAGATGTCTCAAATCAAGTGCATCTCTAGTTCACAATAAATTCATCAAAATATTACAATATAATGGAGCCTTGCTCAACCATTCAAACCTACTAAATAATTCCATCTATCTATTTATAGAAAAAAGGCAGGCAACAATTGGAGGTGTGAGTTGTCCTCCTTCCCATGAAAATCTCTAAGAATTTATTCCATCTAACAACTTGACTAACAACCTATTCTATAAAATGGGAAAGTGTTGGTGACTAATCCAACCAATCTTCAAACTAACTTGATCCCCCTTTGGTGCGCAACTCCTTATTTACCATGTGTCCTTCAAGAGTATGTGGCTGTCATCATGTTGTTAGCTGTTGTTTCTGCAATTCTCTCAATCATCAACTATCCAAAAAATTGTTAGCTTGACCCTCCTGGATTCCTTGTATTCATTGGTAGCATCTTTGGGTAGCACTCTGAGTAGCGCACTTTGTAGTGTCTTCACCAAATTTCATGAGACTCTGTAGCACAACCTCAAAACTAGATAGGTAGAAAAATAGGTCGCACCAAATCTTCGTATCCTCTGTGCAGACTTCAGTCTCTGCAAAAATTTAGGTAGCGAATTTCGGTAGCGCACTCTGGTGCGTCTCTGTGCAAATTCCGTCCCTGCCAAAAATTTGGTAGCGAATCTAGGTAGCGCCTACCTGTGTGCTCTATCAAACTTTAGGTAGCACCAACAAAATACGCAACACCTTCACTTGGAAATTTGCAGAACGAGTAGAAACCTCAAGTAGTAGAAACACCATTAGCTTTAGGTGATTCGATAACATTGTAGGTAACAAACCAGTGGAACATCAAAAATAGACTATTCTGTAGCGCCATAACACTACGGAATATCTCCACTATTACTTTCGAAGGGGTTAATTCTTCATAAAAATCCAAAAACTCTGAATAGTAAGCACTTAGAATCCTGTATAGGCGGCATAGGTAATGTTTCAACAACAATTTATCCTCACAAAAAGGGACCATCTTCAAAAATGGGGCTCACCTTTCACTAGCTACTTCATTAACCCGACACTTAACCCGACACTCTTTCTTGGAGAAGGAGGATCCTCCATTGGCACAATAGGCTTCTTCCTTTTAGTAGTGACAAGATTCTTCAATGGAGCTATGCTCTCCTTGGCTGTTGGTGTCTCCTTTTCAATAGCAGTTTCAACCAATACCTGCAAGTTCCTTTGAGCCACTTCATCTTGAAAATGTTGCAACTCTGCTTTGAGCTTCCTGTTCTGAGACTGAAAGCCTTTGTTCTTCCTGTAAAGGTTTTTAATATTCCTATGGAGAGGTTGGGCCATTCTTGCTGCAAACATTTCTAGGTCAAGAGTGTGGTTGTATCCATCCATGAGTTCTTTTATCTTAACCCTGTCAGGCATGGCTTCTACTTTCAACTGAGCCACCTCTTTCCTAGCATCCCTAAGTTGCTTGATTAATCTTTTAAATGTCTGGCTGCTAGGTGGAGTAGTTACATGAACAGTCTCAACATGATTTTTCATGGTCTCCTCTTCCTGCTACATAGGAATTTCCTTGTCTATCTCATAGATCTTCTCGATACCTTTTCCTTTATCTTTCTTCTTTTACACAAGGATTTCTTCTTTATTCTCCACAGGCTTTACAATGCCTTTACCTTTCTTCTTTTGTAGGATAAAGGCTTTTGGTAGGGATTGTTCTTCAACAACCTCTTTAGGAGATGATGATATTGTGAAAGGTTTCTTGACCTTGGTACTGGCTGCTGGAAGAGACGAGGAGAAGTGTAGCTTCTTTCTTTTCTTTGCTATACTTTTTGTAGTAGAAGGAACTTATTCTAACTCTAGTGGAGGAGGCGGTGAAAAATCTCTTTGTGGGGAATGACACACTTCCTCCTCAGTTCTTGTGACCTCCTTGATGACCTATGAATCTTGAACATGAACTCTTCCCTTTCTCTTCTTACTGGTACCTGCTTTAGCAACACTAGTGGATGATAAATGGATTTCTTTTTGCGACTAAGGAGTGGCTTCTATATCCAACTTGAAGTGAGATGCAATAACAAAATGCTCCCATGAGATATTTTTCTTACCTATTTCTTCATAAACTAGCAATCTAATCAATCAAGAGTGAAAGATGCTAGTATCCACATCCTTAGACTTGGATTGAATCCTGTCAGACATCTTTCCTATGCTCCTTAACAAATAATAGGGAATATTGATTTCAATTTTACCAGTAAAATGCAACAGAATCCTTATATGGTACTGGTATAATGTGTTGAACCTCCCCTCACATGTAAAGTATCTCATAGTGATCCTCGATATCTTGTCAAACTGCTTAATCAGGTGATTCCTTAGCACACCGTTAAACAAATCACCAGCTTGATGTTCAGGCTTAAGGAAATATTTGGCATAGGCTGCATTCAAAGACATGGCTTTAAATCATTTCTCACCTATGATAGGGATTCCTGTTGTAGCTGAAATAGAGGCCTCAGTCACCTCAAATTCTAAATCCCCTACCTTGGTCTTCCAACCATCAAAATGTAAGGGAAACTGCCTTGTCACCTCAGGATGACTTCTTTTCATATTCTGGCAGAAAGAGAGGCATCCCACTCTTTGAAAAACTTCTCTTGCCATGGGCTCTATCTCAAAAAGTTGCATATCCATAAGTTTAGTTCTAACTACCTTACCCCCCTTTTGTAACTTCTTCATCTGAGGAGTCTCCATAGTCTAGGATGAGATATTCTTATGGCTATGGGGTGGTAATAACCAGGAGGGCCTAAAGTCAAGCTTCAAATGGACAAAGCTGCAATTTTACAAGAACTTCCCTTAAACCAGACTGATTACTAGTAAGCTAAAACTTGGTTGTGGAAATCCCTCCCTTAGATTTGTGCAGGTATGAATACTTAGAAAAATGAGAGGATACCCTATAATTGGCCTTTGAAACTGGGTAGAAAACGCCTGACTTAAGTGTTAGAGGAGGTAGGGGAGAAACAATGTGGTTAAGCAACACCTCTAGGTAGTGCATTGTGTATGCAGTGGATAGAACTGTTTGAATGTTGTGAGATTAGTAGCTATGGTGGGCAGATGTATCAGACTTTGACATGCAGGTAGTGAAATTTACAGGTTCTAAAGGAGGGGAGACAAGGATAGAATGGTGTGAGGAAAATTTCTCCTTCAACTATGCAAGCTCGATAATCCAAAACTATGAGCACTAACTCTCTTTGAAAATTATGTGCAGAGGAGGAAACACATAATACCTGTGGAATAAAATCTGTTTGAAGCCTGATCGATATTTCAGGAAGAAGTAAGGAAAATCCCAGCCTCAAAATCTACCTCAACATCAGATCTGGTAGCACTGTTGTCGACTGGTCAAAACTGGGAGTTTGTACAGCACAACAATCTTGAGTTTTTCAAAAATCACAAACTGTTATTAGAGCTTGTAAATACAAGATCTTGAAGGCATCTTTAATGAACTCCTGGTGCTGAAAACAAGGAAGATGACATCAACGTTGTAATCATAGATCATGGTGGAATATGATGAACGGGAAAGGCGCTACGAAAACTTATGATGAGTGGGCAGCGCTCCATTTCAAAAAATGATTGGATAAGTAAGAAAAGGATAACAAGGTAGAGCTACAAGGGCATGAGTGAGGAAAATGTCATGTCAAATCAAGTTATTCGTGGAGTGAATCAATCCTAGTGACAAATCATGAGGGGGATCAAAGTTAAGTCATGAACAAAAATGGTCCTAAGTCAAAATTCAAATGAGGATCAAAACATAAGTCATGACTCAACACTTTATTTATCAAGGGGGTCCTAACAAACACTCTTTTTAAAAGGGGTGAAATTAAAAAATTAAAATCTAAGGCTTAGGAAAAGATAAAAACAAACTAAAAAACCCAAGGCAACTTAGTGTGATAACACAGTCACTATTTTTACCCTCGTTTCAAAAAGTGGCGTTACCACTAGCACCCCCTTCTTTTGAGGAAGTTTTTGACATTTTTCATTTTTTATCTTTAATATATCAACATTGTTTTTCAAACGTTTTTTTTTTTTAGTTTTTATTTTTTTGTCTAAAATGTTTTTTTAGTGGTATTTTTTTTATTATTTTTCCAATTTGTCATTCAAAACAATATGAAAAATGTTATACATAATTTATTATTCCATATGTCAATTTTATTTTTTTTTGAATTTAAGAGTTTTTTCTAATTATTTATCATTAATTGATTTAGGGTGCAATACATTTTAAATACAATATAAAATATTATTTTTGAGTTTTTAAACCTTTAGTTGTAACTAAATATCACTAATTTTAATCTTTTAAAAAATAAATATGCATTTAAATGGTAGACATAATAACAAACATACACATTTTGGAAGGTTTTTTCTTAAAATGACATTTCAAATAAAACATTTTTATGAGTAAAATT
>SNQJ01S0007237.1:67529-86856 GCA_010110895.2 Picea sitchensis | reverse complement strand
CTTGTACTTGAACATTTAAGTGGGGTAAAAGGAGGTTGCCCCCTCGAAGAGGCTTATTATCTGAAATTATCTCTTTTTCAAGGCGTTGAGTACTTTTCCTGAGGTTTTTCTATGCTATATTGATGTTTGGTTCTTAACATGCAATTGATGTAAAGTGGTGTCATAGTGATGTGTTGGTTGATAAGAATAAGTTTTACAAAATGGATGAAATCCAAAGTGGTCCCCTTATGGTGGAATACCTTATGGGAAGACGCTTTGCGAAGTCCATATGGTTAAGTGGTTGAGTCATCCTAGATGTGTGGCTAAGGAACCCAAGGTTGATTGTGGAACAATGTAATAAATATCAGTGAATTTGCAAGTGATATTATTCTACATGGATACTTCTTGTCATGCCATTTTCGGTGATATGTGGAATGTCACATAACTCCTCACGGTTAGAGAGTTATGGCCATGTGAAGTTGGAGAACCTTCAGGAGTTATCTAGAAGCCCCTAGAACGTCAAAGAATTCAAGTTATTCTATAAGCTCCTGGAAGAAGTTGACTAGTTAAAGTGGTTATTCATGTGTTAAGAAGTTGCAATTAGAAATAAATTAGTTGCAACTAGAAGTGGAGAGTTTACTATTTGTGCATAAAGTGGTTGTAAGTGGACAAGTGGTTAGAAGTGGGTTAGCCAAAAAAGAAGGAAGTTGGTTAGAGTTGGTTAGATGATAACCCATAGAGGAAGATACTTGGAGAAGTATAAATAAGAGACAAAGGGTCTCTTATGGTGTGAATATCTTGATAATATTGAAGATCTATTTTTGGTGAAAGATTCATTGCAGGTACTCATAGATGCATCAAAAGTTCCACAAATCTGAGAAAGAAAGGAAGTTTGACAGTGAAAGTTTTAGAGGTTAAAAAAACCCTATTTTTCTAAATATGTACGTAGGCTACAATGGGACAAGGTGTGTATGTACGTGTGTTGAAGGAGAGAAAGGCACATATATTTGGAAATAACATGAAAATATAGAGTAAGTGTTGTTGCCAAGTTCCTGAAGTCTGAAGGAGGTTCCCAGAATAGTAATCTACTGGTTCATATCTTATATATAAGATATGGTATAGTTATATGTTATCTTGATGCTTCTATTTACTCATGGTATGGTAAATTCTTGAAGCATTCTTTATATGGTTGTTTTGATGTTTGGATATGGTAGATGGTGACTGGTCAATTGAGTAGTTTAGTTCTCATATGATTGAGAGTTATCTATGATCCATGATGGTGTGTGCATATGTTGTTGGATGGTGAATATTTGTTTGTGGATGGTATAGGCTGGGAAGTGATAGGTCACAAGTGGATGTGACATAAGTGGAAATGGTATGAAGGCCGATAATTTTGAATTTTTATAAATCCTAGTTTGAGAAGGTGTACGCAGGCTGACAGAAGGAAGAATGTGTACATCCACATGTTGCAGTATATGAAAGTTGCATACATATGCGTGATGCAATGTAGGCAGGTCATGTACCTATTGATAGATTTGATTCTATATACAATCTAGGTCTTTTACTTCAGGATTGGATTCCTCTTCTCAATTGGTGCTGAGATCTCTAGGTTGGCTCTTGCAATGGGAGTTGGTGCTCATTTCAGTTGGTGATGATAAATACCAAGGATTGTAGTCCATAATACAAAATACAAATACACATATATAAAATGTTCTTTGTGTTCTTTATTTTGATGGTGCATATTTATTTATTGTTAATATATGTCATTGAGATATGTTTACATGCAAGCAACTAAGTGTAATGAGTAATGATGTTGTGAATGGTGATGGATAACTAAATTTTTGTAAGAAGTTGTAAAAAGAGCCTCACATTGATTCACCCTCCCCCCTCTAAGTGTGGTCGGTGAGTCCAACACTTGGTATCAGAGTGGGCCTTCACTATAATCATTAAGAAGATTGAAGGAGATCCATGTTAACACAAATGTATGATGAAGTTCCCATCTTTGATGAGACTGATTATTCAACATAGAGAATGGAAATGAAAGGGAATTTGAAGGAAAAAGGAGAAGGTGTTTGGAAAAAAGTTGTTGGTGGATCAATTCCCTCAAAGAATCAGTCAAAAGGTGCATCCCCAAAGGAAGAAAAGAAGAACAATTCAATGGAACTCAATACCATATTGAATGGACTCTCAAGTTCTGTCAAAGAAAGCATAGGAAAGTGTACCTCTGCTAAGGACCTATGGCTAAAGCTAGAGACAATATATCAAGAAAAAGAATACAATTCCATCAAAGACAATGGAGGTTAATA
Organism: Picea sitchensis; assembly: GCA_010110895.2. Taxonomy (NCBI): domain Eukaryota; kingdom Viridiplantae; phylum Streptophyta; class Pinopsida; order Pinales; family Pinaceae; genus Picea; species Picea sitchensis. Next base: position 84,571 of record SNQJ01S0007237.1, on the reverse strand, counting down.
ATATAAAAAATCCTCTATTTTCAATAATTATAAGTGTGATGGGTGAAAACATGAAGTTGGGAAATACTTTTTCTTGTTTTTTGACAAAAAAACTGCAATTTTTTTTTTTTTTCAACTTCAACCCCTTGAAACCCATATCGCCCTTATGAATTTGACCTTTAAGTAAACACAAGAGTTCTACAAAATTGTATTAGCTTTGAACTCATATTTTTTTAAAATTTTGATGGACATATAGTGGGACAAATTTGAGGAGCACCAACGACATATACTTTAAAATTTTATGTATGGATAATGAGTGACCTGTGTGCCCCTCATTTCTTTTAGATATGGTTTTTCATTTTACGGAAACCAAATGTATGCTCATAATCTACACAGAGCGTACTTGGCAGTGGAATATACGTTGAGGAGTTTTAGAATTAAGCACTATTTTTTTTATTATTTATCGAAATAACATATGTTTAAAAAATGGTTCCTTATTAACACTTGTTGGTGTCCTTGCATTTAATTTCAAATGTGACTCTTATCAAACAAACTAAAGCTACCCTTTTGAAGAGGATAGTGCAAGGAACATCCTTGTGAGTCTTTACATTTTTTTGGTGTTGTCATTGTGATGATATTGAATTTTCTCTGTCACTGATTTTTAGCTTTCTAAATTTCCTAATGATAAAGTTTAGAAACAAAAATAGTAAAAAATATAAATCCCAACTGAAATTAAAAAATTATTATACCATGAGAAAGTAGATTCAATGATGAATCTACTGGTATAAACTCTGACACATAATTCTCATATGTTGTAGGGTTTCCACCTTGCTAATGTGACCAATTTCAGAAAACTGTAGAAATGCTTTCTTTATTCGTTGACTAGAAACTCTCGGCTGAGAAATTTACTAATTTCTTGGGTGAGAGTTTTCTTGCATAAAAAATAGAAATTATAACTCTTGGTTGAGAAAAACTAGAGAGAGATTACAACTCTCGGCCGAGAAAATATGTTGAATTTTTTCTTGGCCGAGAAATTGGAAATTATAACCCAAAAAAACCTAATTCTCAAAAAATTGTTTCAATGATGTTGAATGCTCTTCTACAAATGAAGAAGAAAATCTAGAAGTAGTTTGTGTAGAATCAATTGACAATTATCTTACAGATGAAGAAAAATATATGTTGAAGCTTAAAGATAAAGTTTTATCTGAGTTGGACTGTGTTAGCTATGAAATAGGAAATAGTTCAAATTCATTTGAGTGTCTTGAAAAATACACTAAGGAAATCCTAGAAAAGTACCCAAGGCATACCATGGCCCTAAAGAAAATACACAAAGAACAAGAATAAAGTAAAAATACTCAATTAGAAGAAAAAGAATAAGAGATCAAGAGACTAAAGAATTAAATAATTAGTCAATCAAAAGAAAAGAAGAAAGTAGATGATGAACTTACCAAAACCCTTGAAGTCAATTTCAATCTAAAGACCCAAATTGAAGAAGCCAAAAAGATAAAGGAACTATTGAAGAATCAAGTAAATGAAAAGGAAGAATTATGCCATAAGTTGGAAGTAGAAGTTGTTGATATAAGAAGGAAAGAAGAGAAGGAAAAAAGGTTCATGAATAACTCAACAATCCTAGATGAAATATTTGATAGTCAAAGATCACCAAATGATAAATTAGGTCTTGGATACAACAAGGAAGCTGCACACTTTGAAGCTAGCACTTCCAAGAAGCATGAGGTAAGTCCTTCACTCTCAAAAGGTGAAAGAAAAGCTTCGTGTCAAGAACCTACACAAAGAAAGGAAACGCTCAGAAGAATAGACAAAATAAGACATCAAGAAGCCATATTTACACCTCAAAGCAAATTCAGAAGAGAGACACCTTCAAGGTCGACACCAAAGCAAAGGTATGAATTTTTTTTTCATGGTAATTGCTTCTCATGTAATGAATATGGTCACAAAGCTTTGGAATGTAGACATTATGAAAGGAGAGATATTGGAAGATACCATAACATCCTAATATGTTGGATATGTAATCAAGTGGGACACATTGTTGCACATTGTCATATCATGAGATGTTACGGCTGCAGTAGGTTTGACGAAAAGCTCAGGATTTCTTGAATTCAGGGAGACAAAAATGAGGAGTGATTTAGATAGCATGGAAAGAAGAGCACTTGAAACTTGGAAGGAAGACACTATTTAAAGGATGGAATCTCACAATACACGTACATAGAAATCGGGATACCTTTAGAAGTGGATGAGGAAGACTGAACAACCCGAATAGAATGGAAGCCATGAGGGAGCTCAAGCCTTACATTTTTTTAAGCATACACGAGTTCCTGTGGAATAAGTTGCATACATACGTGAGGTGATATATAGAAAGGTCGTGTAAATACACAAGATAAATATGAACAAGGGGAGTACCTTTGGTAAAAGCCTCAAGAAGAGGGTTGTATAGATGAGTTGCAACATGGTTTGATTGTATAACATTGTTTATGAAGGATCTGAGATGGTTTGGTTCAGGTTTTCATTATTACATTCTTGTTTAATGAATGTATGGTGATAATATGTGGTTGAATGTTGGAGAATATTATTGATGCCTATCTTGGATGCATGGTACTAGCCCTAGAGTGTGGATTGAGGCATTTTTTTGCTAAGGAATAGTGTTGGTTATGTATTTTCTCAGTGAAGTTATGACATGTTGTCTATAGAACATATCATGTTGATGTGATGATATCTAGAAGTATATCATTGATCTATTGAGGCACCCTTTTGGTACATGTGTAGAGGTACTATTGGTTGCTTAGTACTTGCTATAGTGAATGGTTTTTGAGGAAGATCTGTTGTAGTACATGGATGGTACATATGTGATCTCCATTGATATATATTATGACATAATTTTAGAGAAATATTTGTTGGATGTCTTGGTGCATTCTATTGAGCTACACATTGGGACATGTGGTTGATGAGTTGATGAGTTGGTAATGTTGTGTATAGCTCGATCTACAATTGATGCATGATTGGTACAAACTTGGTTGTTTTATTAGAAACACTTCCTAGTAGTATCATTGGCGCATGGTTTATGGATGATGTCGCATATGTATAGATATCTTGATTTTGGTTCATCGTGTTGAGGTTTAGTGCATGGTTAATGCACTTTCTTGATATCGGTGGTGATTCATGTTTGGTTCATAGTTGATGCACTTGTTGATAGTATATGGTACAATATTTATGCTTGATGGTTGAGATACATGGTTGTGGCACTTGGTTCATGGTAGAGGCATATCATGAGTGACATGACACTTGTTTGAGGCATATGGTTGGTACATAGTTGGCCCATGTTCTTCATAAGTTTAATACACTCCATTGATTTTATCTTATGGCATATTGTATGGTATTGATATACATGGTTGATGTACATGGGTGTTGTGCATGGTTGGCATACAATATGGCACAGGATGTACATGGTTGATGTTTTGTTCATGATTCTCTATTCCTTATTGACATATCATTGTATTCATGATGTATGGTACATAATTCTTTTGATGCATGGACAAGTGCAAGGATTGTCATAGGAATAGAAGATCATTCTTAAGCAACTTATCTATGTTCTGGTTGAGAAATAACATTTGCAGCAGAAGCAGATTGCAGTGGTAGCATATTTTTCATCTTGTGGAGAAGATAGGGGGAGGCATACCCACAGGGGGAGTTATTATTCTTCCCATGATTGGTTGAAGCATCATGATTCCAGGAGGAGAGATTATTGGCATCCATGCCATCAAAATTGCATCAGAGTGATATCCCTTGTCCAAAGGGGGAGAGATTATTCAGAGGAATATCAAAGGAATCCAGATAGGGGGAGCATCCCCAAGGAGATTTTAGACAGGGGGAGCAACCCCAAGGAGAGAAATACCCTTTTCCGTTTATTTCAAAGGGGGAGAGATAGCCACATTGATGCGGAGAGATGAATATTGATTATGATATTTTCCATGTCTAAGTGTTTCCATCAATGATTGGTGTTGACATCAATGTTGGTGTTGCCATCAATGCCAAAGGGGGAGATTTTTGTACTATGTTGTCATTGATGTCAAAGGGTTGATGTCAAGTATTGTCATAGTAATATCATTGATGTATTGATTCATGGATTATGTTGTCATTGATTTCAAATGATTGACCTAATTGATTTCGAGTGGTGTCATAGTGATGTGTTAGTTGATAAGAATAAGTTGTACCAAATGGATGAACTCCAAAGTGGTCCCCTTATGGTGAAATCCCTCATGGGAAGACACTTTGTGAAGTCCAAATGGTTAAGTGGTTGATTCATCCTAGATGTGTGGTTAAGGAACCCAAGGTTGATTTTGGAATAATGTAATGAATATTAGTGAATTTGAAAGTGAGACTATTCTATATGGATAGTTCTTTTCATGCCATTTCTTGTGATATGTGGAACGTCACATAACTCCTCAAGGTTATAGAGTTATGTCCATGTGAAGTTGGATAGCCCTCATGAGTTATCTAGAATCCCATAGAAGGTCAAATAAGTCAAATTATTCTAGATTTTCCTAGAAGAAGTTGACCAGTAAAAGTGGTTAGTCATGGGTTCAATAGTTACAATTAAAAATAAATTAGTTGTAACTATAAGTGGAGAGTTTACTATTTCTGGATAAAGTGGTTGTAAGTGGACAAGTGGTTAGAAGTGGGTTAGACCAAAAAGAAGGAAGTTGGTTAGAGTTGGTTAGATGATAACCCCTATAGGAAGCTACTTGGAGAAGTATAAATAAGAAACAAAGGGTATCTTATGGTATGAATTTCTTGAGAATATTGAAGATATATTTTTGGTGAAATATTCATTGCAAGTACTCATGGATGCATAAGAAGTTCCATAAGTATGAGGTAGCAAAGAATTTTGACAACGAAAGTTTCATAGGTTAAAAAAACGCTAGTTTTCTGAAGATGTACGCAAGCCATAGTGGACCAGGGTGCGTACGTATGCGGGTTGAAGGAGATTAGGGCATGCACAGTTGGAAATAACATGAAAATATTGAGTAAGTGTTGGTTCTAGGTTCCTGAAGTCTGAAGGAGGTTCCCAAAATAGTAGTCTATTGGTTCATATCTACTATAGAAGATATGGTATATTTATATGTTATCTTGATGCTTAGCTTTACGCATTGTATAGTAAATGCTTGAAGCATTCTTTGTATGGTTGTTGTGATGTTTGGATATGGTAGATGGTGACTCGTGGATTGAGTAGTTCAATTATGATATGATTGAGATATATTTATGGTCTGTGATGGTGTATGCATGAGGAACATTCATAGGTTGTTGGATGGTGTAGATTTGTTTGTGGATGGTATAGATTGGGAAATGATAGGTTGGTTGATGTGATATGTCATAAGTGGATGTGACAGAGGTAGAAAGCCTTATCTTAAGGGCCAAAAGTTTGAAGTTTCAAAAACCCTAGATTTTGAAGGTGTACGCAGCATGACCAAAGGAAGAATGCATACATCCACATGCTACAATATAGGCAAGTTACGTACATACGCATGTTGCAGTACAGACAGGTCGTGCACCTATTGACACATTTGATTCTATATACAAGTTGGGGCTTGTACTTGAGGATTGGATTCCTCTTCTCAGTTGGTGTTGGGATATGTATGTTGGGTCTTGCAATGGGAGTTGGTGCTCTCTTTGAGTTGGTGCTCATTTCAGTTGGTGATAATAAACCCCAAGGATTGTAGTTCATAATACAAAAAAACGTATACATATATCTCGTGTTATTTTTGTTCTTTATTGTTAATATATGTCATTGAGATATGTTTACATGGAAGAAACTAACTGTAATGAGTAATGATGTTGTGAATGGTGATGGATAAATAAATTTTTGTAAGAAATTGTAAAAAGAGCCTCACACTGATTCACCCCCCCCCCCCCTTTCCCTCTGTGATTCACTACTGATTATTGGTGATTGTGTCCAACAGTTACAAACCATTTGGATTTTCTAATAGTGTCCAACAGTTACAAACCATTTGGATTTTCTAATATTGTTGGTCATACAAATTACCTAATTCAGTGGAAAATATGCCTTTATTTCATGGTGATAATGTTGTTAGTGATAATGAACATGGGTATGATTTTATGAATTTTTCTATAACTTTTGGAATTGGACATCTGGATGTTCTTTAAAAATATTTTTTTTTTCATTGGAGAAAGATGCTAGAAATTGATTTACTAGATTTCTTGATGATAGTATTAATTCTCTCGATGCTTGTAAAGATGGTTTCTTTGGTACATGGTGTTGACAATTAAAATCACAATGGGGCTTTCGCCCGCAAAGTATTCCTAAATCTTATTAATTATAAGCTAATGATATATATAATACTAGTAGGTGGGACCCCCTTGTAGATTGGAGGAACAAATCTAGTTCTTATTTGACATTTTTATTGTTGTTCGACACTGCTTACAAGTTTGAGCATGATTGATGATAAATGTTGGTTCTGTTCATGACAAATGGACGATGGATAATGCATGTTTGTTCTGTTTCTATAAGCTCTAATGTCGTGTTAAAATGGCTTATGTTATCCATTGTTACCTTTCCATTTAATCCTTAAATTATTACTTGTCCCATCTGCAAAAGATACATGTTAGTAACAACAAATAAGATCAATTGAAAAGAAATAAAGAAATATGAACAAAATCCACAACATAAGAACTATGCTACTATGTTATACGATGTTGCACTATACATTTGGAGTTAAGGGGAATGGTATTAATCCAAATTAGTGATGTAAATGACTATGTGATATATTGAGTCATGTGAAGGCACGTTTGATATGCATTAACATATGTTTGGAAATGGTTAATATGGTGGCACATTTTTTATGTTGGTTTTGATGCATTGTTTAATTGAATGAATTAATGAAATGGTTGGTTGGCACGTACTAATTGATTGAATGAGTAAGGGATATAAGAAACATGCATTTACTACATGTCACTCCATAACCATCCCACTGGCTATCACCCTAGATTGGTTATTTTTCAATTGTATTTTTCTTTGGTTTCCAGAAAGGGGAGAACCGGTCTACCAAGCTTGCGTTTTTAAGGCTTTTGGTTACAGGTATGTTTTTTTCTCCATCCATGAACCCACTCTGGTTATGAAATAGATATTGGCTCGATGATGTATGGGTTTGTTCTTTTCTTGAGACTAACAACTGTGTAAACTTGTGATATTTCTCTGAGATGGATGTTCTGTGTGGTTTTCGTTACAATGATGGTTGAAGTCACATGTTCATGGATTTTTCCGAGTATTAGTATCCATGAAGGCTCTCTATGGTCCTTATTGGTTTTGGGTGGAGGGTTTCATTCAGTCCCTATTTGTTGGTCATCCCCACACCATACCCTTTCATTTTGTTGTTATGGGGTTGTTGGGTTTGAACCACCTTGTGTCACTACGCATCGTTTCACCTGGGTATGGTTTCGTTCATGATACCGATGGTTGCATGATGGGTTATATTTCTATTTCGTGGCTCGTTTTATCTCAACATGGTTAATTTATTGATTGGGAAAACCATGAGGGTTATACCTTGCATATTCTCGATGTTATTACAGGACAAAAATGAAGCCTTTCTCCTCTCTTCACAGTCTCTCCTATCTCACCCTGTCTACGAGGATATTGATGGCATGCCCTGTGTGTTCACCATATGGTCTCAAAGGTTCTTACCCAATGTTGGGTGTTAACTCCAGTTCCCCTATGTTGGTCCACAGAGTGAACCTTTGATTACTCAAATCTAGGATTTTGATAAGTGAAGCTCGTTATATCCTGTCCAGTACATTGTTGATTGTTTTGAATTGGTGGTGTATAGTTGACAATGTTCGATTGTTGGCTTGTCACTGTTGATTATGTTGACAATAGTTTTCGTTAATTGGTTGATTGGAGAAATGGGATTGAACATATTATCCTATCTCACTATATTATATTGATAGCTCATTGTTGTTGATCTTTATATTCAGATTAATTAAACATGTACAGTCACATAAATGCTCTTGTGTTTTGTTGAATGGTCTATGTATCCTACATCATCGTATAAGTTGAAAGGGTGATTGTTTTGCATTTAAATGGCAAGTTAGGATATATTGATGATTGTGTTTTGAATTTCCACTATGTATGGTTGATGGATATCATTCATTGTTTCAGAGATGGCCACGAATTTTGTGTCAGTATGGTCTCATTAAAACTTAATTGTTAAATGGACTTGAGGAATGGAATCGGGTGTGATTTTTTTTTGTGTCTGTGTTTGAATTGAAGAAATTATTCATGAACAATTGTTGATGTTTTGATGGAACAGATTGGAACAAGTGACTATCTGTTCATTTAGAAATTGTTTTAAATATTAACTAGGAAAATTAGGAAGAAACATAACTCTTACAGGTTGTTGTGGAAGGCATATTGTCTTGTTTTAATGAAACTATGTTAATTATTTAGTTTCGAACAATGAGAAAGTAATACACAAAATTGATTGAGTTTTGCACAGTGGTTGTTTAATTGAGAACAATGATTATTTGCTTGGTGCTATATATTTTGCGTTTGATATAGAATGGTTGTGGATTAATTAATTAATTTTATGAACAATGTCCTCTCTCCTCCCTACCATTATCTCACTTTTCTCTAATTACAATCCCCTCGCCTTCCCATATTCATTTTTCATTCCATGTTCCTAAAATTTAATTATAGTTAATAGGAATTATGTATGGTAACAGTTTGAAATCACATTTTGTTAGATGGATTACAGTGACACGCTCTTTGGTTTACGTTACATTTGATTGTTGTTATCTGTGAGAAGTAACCATGATTTTTTTCCCCCCGATTTTAACATTTTTATCTCAATACAAGCCCCTCACATATCCCAGAACCTTTGTTCACCCCCTGCTCATTGACAATGGTTAAACAATTTGGATGGATTGGATTGCATGATTTTGATATGTTGCTGAGACAAAATTTATTTCCTATTTTAAAAGAGATTTCATGTATGGTTGTTAAAGGAACTTTTTTCTAATCAATTATGCATACATGAATGAGATCTTCAACCAAAAGGTTGAAAATCGAGGCCCACCATGCCCCTGTCAAAAGGGAAGCCACTACTATCCCTTCCTCACCTTTAAATGATTCTGATAAATATGTGTCTTCTCGCATGCATTGGAGGGATGATTGCTCTCATATGATCAACGATGTTAGACCTAAAGGCTCCACACAACCTAAGGAAAATTCAGAAAGATTAAAAGGTGATAGAAACAACAAGGGAAAAATTGGCTCACAGACTGGAAAACATGGATTTTAAGTTTTATTTATTTATTTATTGTTGAGAACAATTGACTTCATATTTTCAAACAACATGCTTTTTGGATATATTGGTAATATATTTTGGAAATAATTTCAAATATCATTGAGATAAATTGTCAAATATGAATGTGATGATGGGAGTCACAAGGAGGGATGTTGTTAAATTACTAGCTATGTTATGATTGTTAAAATCTAAAGGGAGTCACAAGGGGTCCCACCTACTAGTTATTATTTATTTAAAACCCTTATTATGATTTATTACTTTCCCCCATTAACTAAAAATTGGTTGAGTTATTAGTTAACTTAACTAAGGAAGTAGTTCAACTACTTCAACTAATTCTAATTTGCTTAAAGGAAAAAGGATAGGGAGGAACAAGAGGAGGATAGAAGGAGAAGCATACTAGGGTTTTCTCTTTGAGTTTATGTTGAGATAGTTCAGTTTTCATTCATTGAATAATTTATCAAAAGACTAATTATTTTTTATGATAGAAGGGTCTTATTGTAGACATCAAGATTCAAGGCTTAATTACATCATTCAGACACTTGTTTTTTAGAGGTGTTGATCTATCTTTGATAGTCTATGTAGAATTGATTGTTTGTGAATTAGTTTTCATGACTGACAAAGGCTATTGTGTAGAGTTGAGTGGGAAAAAAATATTTGGCAAGCTGATCCATCTTTTAGAGTTTAGTTTTTTATTTTCTATCAAAGGTCCTTTTGTATGTTTCATCGGGGACTTTTAAGTTTGACTTGGGTCCAAAACTTCTTCATGAAATTGTGTAAATAGAATGACTCTTTGATGAATTGGAATGAAATAAAGGATTTCTTTATGTCTCATCTGTCTTGATTATCATCTTGGTGTCTTTACTTCCATCTCTACATTTATTTCAGCAACTGTTATATTTAGGAAATCATATAAATAATGAAATTTCCAGCAAGCTTTTATTTATAAAAATACTAGCCTAAGCACTTGTAATCAATACTTGTGAGTTAGGATATTATTTTTGATGGCTATAAACATAGGGTGACATTCTCATCTATTTTTCTTTAGTCAAGCAGAATATGAAAATGCTTGAGTAAGATCATTTCATATCTTTTCCTCAACATTTATTTGGCAACCATACTGGGGAGATCTTCAATATCTCTCTGGTTTATTTTTATACTCGATTATCATTGAATGCATATATTTTTCTGATATTGATTCTTTGACTATTTTATTTCTTAATGACTTGCATGTTGCAAGGCAACCCAATATTGAGTCCGGTCTTCAAGATCATAACAACATTTCTTTGAACCTGTTTAACACCATTTTAGACACTACCAACACTCTCACTGAGCTGAATCATTCATGGGAATCAACTGAACAAGAAATTAGTGCTCAAGAACGATCAGAAGCTAGACGTAGACAACCTAGAAATCAACAGTAACCTTCTTGTTTCTTCCGTTTTGTCCTTTCTTTCATGTCATTAGACTCTCATGTTTCTAGAAGAAGAAGAGGCTTATCACTTGAAATTAATCCTATTGCTGAAATAGGAAGAAGGCACATTGTGTTATCTACCCAACAAAGTTCTATAAGGAGGAATTTTTCTGATTCATCTAGTTTGTCTTTCCTTACCTCATCTATCATCCACAAGATGTCATCTAGTGGTGGCTCTGGTGACACTGGAAGTTCTTCCTATTCTTAGTATTCATCTTTGTCAGTGATTGGTAGCTTATATAGCCACCATATCCCTGTCCAATCTACCACGAATCCCACCAAAGTCATTAAAAAGTATGGGATTTTTCAGTTTGAAGAAGAATCCACAACCACATTGTGGCATGTGTCCTCTCCTCTTAACCTAGCACCTGCTACTCGTCCACTTCCTAAATTCAAAGACCATCTTCCTAGGTTTTCAGGAAATAACACTGTCACTACAAAAAAACACCTGGTAGAATTTTCTAATGCTTATCACAACATAGGAGCCAATGACAATGATACTTGCATGCACTTATTCATCAATTCCTTGGAAGGAAAGGTTGCGACCGATTTCTTTGACCTTCTTCCTAAGATTCTGTCTACTTGGGAGGAGTTAATCTACTGGTTTAGATCCACTTATGGGAAATCTAAAAGCCCAGCTGAGAAGTTATGGGAATATAATAACATCGCCTATAAGGATGGTGAAACCATCAAGTCCATCAACTTGTGCTTCACTAAGTTATACAATCAGATCCCTTAAATCATTCGACCTTAGAACCAAGCCACTTTAATGAATTACTACAATGAATTACCTTCCTCCTACCGCCATAGGATTGAGTAAAAATCCATTGATAATCTTGGTTCCTCTTTGCATACTTGTTTAGAGTATGAAGAACAACTTGAAAGAACATATCTTCCTTAGGGAGAATCATTTAAACAGATAGACATGTCCGCCCTCTTACAATTAGTACAATACATGAATAATCATATAATTATTGTTTCAATCAAAAGGGAACTATCTCTCCTCTCACCCCTGGAGAATCATCCTCTTCTACATCTGCCTTTAGAAATCCGATTGAAAATAATTTTCAGCCTAAATCTATTTTGCCTCGTAGTTGGTGTAAATTTTGTGAGGAACACCATGAGGAAGCCTCATGTGAGGTAAGGAAGAGTGTCAGAGATAAGATAATTGGAAAAGACCAGAAACTACCATCGCTATCCTATATTTTGCAGACACAGAAGATGTCATGATCATCAATACTAGGAACAAAGCCTATGGTCCCAAGGGAAAATTTTATCCTCCTCGCAATTCTTCTAGCCCTAGCTCATCCTCACCCGTTGCTACTGTTTAGGTTCCTAAGGTTCCTTACAGTCAAGGGAAAACTTCCCATATCCCCTCTTCTAAATACAATATCTTGAATCAGTTGGCCAACATCAAAGCAGATGCAACCCTTTTGGACATGGTTATTGTCCTTGAACAACAGATGTATCTGAAACAATTCATGGAAGGAAAATATTCCATTGTAGCCAATCTTTCTGAAGAGGTAAACAAAGAGGATTCATTTGTAAATAAAGTAGGTGTACATAACTTTAGATACCCTATAAAAAATCCCCCTTTTTACATTTCTGTAAAGATTATGGATAAGATTTCACATTGTTGCCTCATTGATGGCGGTTCAGGACCAGGTGTGATGTTGAAGATTATTATGGAAGAGCTAGTCTTGTATTGTACAAATGAAAACACCATAAGCATGCTTTCCTATAATAGTGTACAATAAACAACCATAGGCGATATTAAAGATGTAACCTTATTTTTGTGCGCTCACCTTGAAATAAGGACAACCCTTAGTATTCAGGTAATTGATATGCCAATAAGCAATTACTTAATCATATTGGGAAGAGATTGAAAATATTTGATGGGTGAATACCTCTCACTCGATGGGACACACTTATATTTTCCTCAGAATGGTAAAAACATTATATTCCTTAGAGAGGGAAGGATTTCACCTTACATAGAGAGTGTCCCATAGCCTAATGTAAACTACATCGAATAGAACCTAGGGGTGTATTCCATCTTTACTAAGGATGATAGCATTCCCATAGAACCAATTGATTTATATGATGGTATGTGGCACATGGAATTTGATGGTTCATTCTCTAATGAAGGTAATAGAGATGGAGTTATCTTGATTTCTCCTGTAGGAAAATCCATAACTTTTATTACATGTTGGAGTTTTCTTGCACTAATAATGTCACTGAATTCAAAGATTTATTATTGGGCATTGAGAATGATTATAATATCGGTTGTGGTCACCTTTCAGTTTTTGGGGATTCCAAGCTTGTTGTGAATCTTGTACATAAAATTTACTATCCTAGCAACAAGTTTATGAAATGATACACCCAAACTGTTTGGGCGCTTACCTCAAACCTTTTATATTTCAACATCACTCATGTTAAGAGGGAGTTAAACTCAATGGATGATCGATTAGCTGTTTTTGTAGCCTCTCCTAATCGACAACTTCTGCCACACAGACCTGATTGTACCTTTCAATATCTATATCATCCACATATCCCTGACAATGTAGAATCTTGGCAGGTCTTCCCTAACAATGAGAGCATTTGTTCTTTCATTCAAAATGAAACTTTTAAGCCTATGGAAATTATATCCATAGAAGATAACAATATTCCTAAAGGCTTGACTTCTCTAGAGAGTTCATTTTAATCGAGTGATGCAGGCAACAAGGAGAAACATAAAGAAGAGGAGTCGAAAAGGAGGGTGGGTGAAACCATCTCCTTGAACATTTGGACACCCGAGGCTCTAAAGAATGTTAAAATAGGTGCCAAAGGCTCAGATAAAGAGAAAATGAAGTTTTCCAAGATACTTGGTGAATTTCAAGATGTTTTTTCTTGGTCTTATGAGGATCTTTGTGGTTTTCATCCTGGTCTTATACAACATTCCATCCCCATTAAGGAAGGCATAAAACTAGTTAGGCAAAAACAAAGACATATCAACCTTGTGCCAGAAGTAACTATTCAAAAGGATTTGGAAAAACTCTTGAAGGCTGGAATCATTTGTGACCCTGCAACTTACTTAACAGTTTTTATGGTTACAATTTAATCAAGGCAACCATGGAAGATAGACATAAAATGACCTTTATTACTTGTTGGGGTACCTTTGTTTATGAATGTATGCCTTTTGGCTTATCTAATACAGGTTCCACCTTTCAAAGAGCTATGCAAATAGAGTTTGACGAGTTGATCAGTAAGATCATTAAGATCTACCTTGATGAATTAACAGTGTACTCTAAAATCTGATCAGATCATTTTGGTCATCTGAGAAAAGTTCTCATGCGATGTAGGAAATTTGGCATTTCTCTAAATCCTTCCAAGTCCATTTTCAACGTTACCAAGGGAAATCTCCTTGGACACATTGTCTCTGATTCAAGAATAAGCATTAATCCTGAAAGGATTGTTGCTATCCTTAATTTGCCTGCTCCCACTTCCAAGAAGGAGGTTCAATCTTTTATGGGGATTATTAACTTTGTCCGTAGGTTTGTTCCAGATTTTGCTGTGATGGTCAAACCAATTCATAATTTTCTTAAGCAAGATCATTCTTTTTCTTGGACATATGATGTCGAAAATTATTTTGAATGGATTAAGAAAGAAATCAGTTCCACACCGGTTTTGGAAAAGCTGGATTTTGTGAAGGAATTCACGTTATAAACTAATGCCACCGAGAAAGAAGTTTTTTCTATCCTAATGCAAAATGATGACCAAGGAAATGAAAAAATAGTGGCTTACATGAGTCAAAGTTTGTCTGATGATGAATTTAAATATTCTTTTATTGAGAAACATGCTTTCTCTCTTGTTAAACTATTGAATTTTTTTGTCACTTCATCTTAGGTAAGCATACGTTGGTAAACGTCCCTTTACCTGCTGTCAAGTTTTTTCTTTCATGGACTTATCTTTCAGAGAAGCTTTCACATTGGCTTGCCAAGATACATGAGAATGATTTAAATGTTGCGAGTTATACCACTATCAAGGTACGTGACTTAGCCCTTCACTTAGCTTAGCATGCCGAGAATAGTGAAGAAAATGATGAAGAGAATAGTTCCCTATTAGCTCTCTTTTACATTGAAAACCAGATCCTCCCTGTGTCTGAACATCCCTGGTATAAAAATTTATTTTACTACTTACAGAACCAAAGATTTCCAGACAAATTAGACACTCATCAGAGGAGAAGGATCTATCTTGAATCTGCAAGATACATCATTATAGGAGACTTCTTGTTTCGAAGGTCCGTTGACAGTGTGTTTCTTCGATGTGTAAGCAATGTAGACACACAAAAACTGTTGCAAGAAACTTATGGCTCTTCAAATCCTGTCATTCATGTAGGAGGTCATTTTTCTGCTAAAACCACTTCTTTAAAGATTATTAGAAAAGGATATTATTGGCCTTCAATCTTTCATGGATCTTATGTTTTTCGAGATCTTGTGACAAGTGCCAAAACATTTCTGGGAGAGAACACCTTTCATCCATGCCATTACAACCTGTCCTACCTGACTTTCCCTTTTCAAAGTGGGGATTGGATTTTATTGGTCCTATTAATCTTCCATCTTTAGCTGGATAGGTTTTTAGTTTGACAACCATAGACTATTTTACAAAAGGGGGTGAAGTTGTCCCACTTAAGCATTCAATAGATGATCAGGTAATTTCTTTCCTTGAGAATAATATTTTATCCACATTTGGTCTTCCATTGGAAATTATTAGAGACAATGGTCCCGCTTTCATTTCTTCTAATATGACCCAATTTTTAGCTAAGTTGGGGGTTAAAAATTTCACCTCATCATCTTATTATCCCCAAGGAAATGAGTAGGCTGAGTCTACCAACAAAAATATGGTAAGAATTGTCAAAAGGCTCATTGAAGATAAGCCTCGTCAACGACACACTCTCCTAACTTATGCCCTTTGGGAAGATGGCACTACCACCAAGGTAAGCACTAGTTGCACCCCTTTTCAACTTGTCTGTGGTCAAGAATCCCTCTCGCCTATTGAGTTATAAATTTATTCCCCAAGGTTTGTTGTAGGAAAATCTCCCTGCGGACAGGTAGATCGCCTCTAAGAGCTTGACCCTAACTCTAGACAGAAAATGCTTAACATGGACACTGACTTCCTTTCAAATCTATCTAAGCTAACACATGAGAAGGAAGGATGACATAAGTACCTTTTATCGACGTTTGTCGCTGCATGCTCCGAGTTGCGCTCCAATCCTTTTCTCCTCGTTGAGTTCTATGGACAAAACAAGATACGACCACTTCCTACTCTATTGATATTAGCTTGAAAACAGATCTATCAATAAATGATAACTTCATGTGACATTAGACACAAACTAGAAAGAAACAGGACAAGCGTGTCATATTGATGAGAATAATGACAACAGTACTTACAATCGTAGATGTGAATGAGACAACTTCGTCAAGTCCTCTTTGTCTAACCCTTGTCTGAAAAATCCACAACCTGGATAACAACAACTTCACTAATCACTCTCCTTTGACTGACTGTGTGTTTCCTCCAAGATCATAAGTTTCATATCTTCAGTTCTTCCGCCTTTCCACCATCATAGAGCCTGTTTATATAGTTCAAGAGGAGCTTAACCTCTTGAATTATCTTTAGAAAAATTTGAGAACCTTCTCCTTAGATCAGGGATCTCTCGATGAAACCAAGAATTCGAACACAACTACCTCCTAATCTTGAAAGATCCTCCCCTTATTCTCCTCAACGGGCCAACTACTGCCTCAGATTAGGTAGCGCTCCCTTAGAAGGGGCATCAGAGCGTTGTAGCGCTCTCTGGTAAGCTTTATGGGAGCTCCAACACCTTCAAGATGAGCAATGCTCCTTCAAAGGGGGTTGGGGAGCGTTATAATGCTCCCTGAAGCCTTGTAGGGGAGTGCCAGCGCTTCTAGGGCTGAAATGGGGGAGCGCTCCTCCTCAAAACCATTGTTTTAGGGCTCTCTTCAGGTGTCAAGAGTTATTTGACTTCAGTAAACTAGTTCTCCTTCTTCAACTCAAGAATATGAGATGTTATAAGTGTCTCCTTAGTTTTGTTTTTCATGGAAGTATGTCTGAACATCATTTGCAACACTTGTAACCAACTTGCGACACTTGCGAAAGTTGTAAGGAAGATGCGACACTTACGACAATTGAGAGGAACATGCGACACTTATCCAGCTGAGTAATTTTGACGTGTAACAGAATGCCCCCCAAAGTATGAAGTTAGAAGA
>SNQJ01S0007237.1:43671-54042 GCA_010110895.2 Picea sitchensis | reverse complement strand
AACTCAAGCATATGAGATGTTATAAGTGTCTCCTTAGTGTCGTTTGTCATGGCAGTATGTCTGAACATCATTTGCGACACTTGTAACCAACTTGTGACAATTGCGAAAGTTGTAAGGAAGATGCGACACTTACGACAATTGAGAGGAACATGCGACACTTATCCAGCTGAGTAATTTTTCATGTAACAAGGTTGATGCTACAGATCGAAGAATTAAATTCTTTTGATATTTCACAAAGGATAAATGCACTCCTAGATTTGGAAGAGCAAATGATGTTTGCTTTGGATAATATTAAAAGGAGACAACAAAATGTTAAGAAGTATTTCAACAAGAGTGTCAAGACTGTCAAATTTAAGGTCAATGAAAAAGTATTTCTATTGGATTCATCTCACACTGATAGGGGAAGACATTCAAAATTTCAAAAATTATGGCTAGGTCCTTTCAAGATCGCTTTTGTCTTAGGTACTAACTCTTACATTCTAAAATATTTACATGAGCAGTTGTTTTCCTATAGCACTAATGTTTCTCACTTGAATCATTATATGGAACCAACTTGAAAAGTTGTAATGTTGTTTGGGTTTTCTGTAGATTAGTAGTCTATCTCTTCTTTCAATTTTCACTATTTTTTGTTTTACAGTAGTGTGATTTTTGCTTTCTGTTTTAAACATTCCTACTACTTTTACATTCCCATCATTTTTTTTTTGCTATTTTAAATTTTGCAATTTTATTCTGATATGATTTTTATTGCTTTTTCATCTTTTAATTGATTTTGGTCAAGAATAAGGTGTTGGATCAGTTCTTCCACAGTGACACTCCTGCAAGATAATGTTATTCAATAACAATCAATCTTACACAGATGTTACGATGTTTCCCTTGAAGGAACACTTGACTTTGTTATCTTCTTTCACTACTGTCTTATAAAGAGATTGGTTATCTCTCGCTTCTGCTTTCCTGTTCTTCATCCATTTGAGAATTTAAGAGAGCAAGTCCATAAATTTTCTCCTTGAAGTTAAGAGCTGATATTGGTTAAATGAGTATGCATACAGGGATAAACCCCTTCATACTTAACATTTTTCATGAGTTATTCCCAAATGCCTGGTCATTTTTGCATTAAATCTGCTCACTTCCCCCTACTGCATAATCAATCTGGTTATATCTTCTTAATATATTCTTCTTGGTTTTCTAAACCATGAGTGTTTATTTCTAAATCTATTGAAGACAAATTTCCTTATGGAGTCGCCAATTTGTTGACGATTAAAATCGCAATGAGAATTTCGCCCGCAAAGTATTGCTAAATCCTATTAATTATAAGCTAATTATATATATAATACTAGTAGGTGGGACCCCCTTGTAGATTGGAGGATCAGATATGGTTCTTATTTGATCTTTTTACTATTGTTCGACACTGCTTATAGGTTTGAGCATGATTGATGATAAATGTTGGTTCTATTCACGAAAAATGGACGATGGATAATGCATGTTTGTTCTGTTGCTATAGGCTCTAATGTCGTGTTAAAATGGCTTATGATATCCATTGTTACCTTTCCATTTACTCAAATTATTACTTGTGCCACCTGCAAAACATAAATGTTTGTAACAACAAATAAGAGCAGTTGAAAAGAAATAAAGCAATATGAACAAAATCCACAAGAGAAGAACTATGCTACTATGTTATACGATGTTGCACTATACATTTGGAGTTAAGGGGAATGGTATTAATCCAAAATAATGATGTAAATGTCTATGCGATATATTGAGTCATGTGAAGGAACGTTTGATATGCATTAAGGTATGTTTGTAAATGGTTAATATGGTGGCACATTTTGGATGTTTGTTTCGATGCATTGTTTAATTGCATGAATTAATGAAATGGTTGGTTGGCGCATACTAAGTGATTGAATGAGTAAGGGATGGAATCGATGTGCATTTACTACACGTCACTACATAACCCTCCCACTGGTTGTCACCCTATCTTGGATATTGTTCAATTGTGTTCTGCTATGGTTAGGCTTCGATTTTCAGGCAAGGGGAGAATCACTTGACCAAGCTCGCATTTTTATGGATTTTGGTTATAGGTATGTTTTTTTCTCCATCCATGAACCCACTCTCGTTATGAAATAGATATTGGCTCGGTTATGTATGGGTCTATTCTTTTCTTGAGACTGAAAACTGTGTAAACTTGTGATATTTCTCCGAGATGGATGTTCTGTGTGATTTTCATTACAATGATGGTTGAAGTCACAGGTTCATGGATTTTTTCAAGTATTAGTAGACATGAAGGCTCTTTTTTGTCCTTATTGGTTTTGGGTGGAGGTTTCATTCAGTCCTGATTTTTTGGTTGTCCCCTCACCATGCCCGGTCATTTTGTTGTTATAAGGTTGTTGGGTTTGAACCACCTTGTGTCACTACATATCGTTTCACCTAGGTATGGTTTCATTCATGCTATTGATGGTTGCGCAGTGGGTTATATTGCTATTTATCGACTTTGTTTTATCTCATCATGGTTAATTGGTTGATTGGGAAAACCACAAGGGTTATATCCTGCGTGTTCTCGGTGTTATTACAGGACCAAAATGAAGCGTTGCTCCTCTATTCAAAGTCTCTCTTATCTCACCTAGACTGTAAGGATATTGATGGCATGCCTTGTGTATTAACCATATGGCCTCGAAAGTTCTTACCTGTTGTTGGGTGTCGACTCTAGTTCCACTATTTTGGTCCATAGAGCGAACCCTTGATTACTCAAAGCCTGGCTTTTGATAGGTGGAGCCCATTATATCTCGTCGGGTACATTGTTGATTGTTATGAATTGGTATTGTATCGTTGAGAGTGTTTGATTGTTGGCTCGTCTCTGTTGATTATGTTGACAGTGGTTTTGGTTAATTGGTTGATTGGAGAAATGAGATTGAGCATACTATCTTGTCTCCCTGTATTTGAATGATAGCTCAGCATCATTGATTTTTATATTCAGATTAATTAAAGATGTACAGTCACATAAATTCTCTTGTGTTTTGTTGAATGGTCTCTGTATTCTACAACATAGTATAATTTCAAAGGGTGATTGTTGTGCGTTTAAATGGAAAGTCATGATATATTGATGATTGTCTTTTGACTTTCCACTGTGTATGGTTGATGGATATCATGCATTGTTTTAGACATGGGCATAGATTTTGTGTCAGTATGGTCTCATTACAAATTAATTATTAAACAGACTTGAGGAATGGAATCGGGTGTGATTATTTTTTGTGTCTGTGTTCGATTTGAAGAAATGATTCATGAACAGTGGTTGATGTTTTGACGGAACAGTTTGGAACAAGTGACTGTCTGTTAATTTAGAAATTGTTTTAAATATTAACTGGGACAATTAGGAAGAAACATAACTCTTGAAGGTTGTTATGGAAGGAATATTGTCTTGTTTTGATGACACTATGTTAATGATTTGGTTTCAAACAGTGAGCATGTAATACACAAAATTGATTTAGTTTTACACAGTGGTTGTTTAATTGAACACAATGATTATTTGGTTGGTGTTGGATCTTTTGCGTTTGATATAGAATGGTTATGGATTACTTAATTAATTTTATAAACAATATCCACTCTCCTCCCTACCATTATATCAATTTTCTCTAATTACAATCCCCTCGCCTTCCCATATTCATTTTTCATTCCCTGTTCCTAAAATTTAATTACAGTTAAGAGGAATTTTGTATGGTAATAGTTTGAAATCACAGTTTCATAGATGGATTACAGTGACATGCTCTTTGGTTTATGTTACAGTTGATCGTTGTTGTCTATGAGAAGTAACCATGATTCTTTTCCCCCTCATTTTAACATTTTTCACTCAATATAATCCCTTCACATATCCCAGAACCTTTTTTCACCCCCTTCTCATTGAAAAGGGTTAAACAATTTGTATGGATTGGATTGCATGAGTCTGATATGTGGCTGAGCCAAAATTTATTTCATATTTTAAAATATTTTTCATGTATGGTTGTTAAAGGAACTATTTGCTAATCAATTATGCATACAGGAATGAGCTCTTCAAGCAAAAGGTTGAAAATTGAGGCCCACCATGCCCCTATCAAAAGGGAAGCCACTATTATCCCTTCCTCACATTAACATGATTCTGATAAATATGTGTCCTCTTGATGTAGACCCCCTCCCCTCCTGGGGATTCGCGACCTCCCGATCTCTGGATCTTTCTTTCCTCTGAGTCAGGTCAACTCTTCGGGCTCCTGATTGGACCCTAAACGATTATACACAAGCCCCTTTTCGTTCTATGTGTAGGTCATGTGATACCCACACCCTCTATCTCTGTGCACTCCTCAATTTATGAGCACTAACACTTTTCCCCTAGCCCCTTATTTCATATGCTCCTGGGCTACAAACTTGCGGAACTATATGATTGCGAGCACGGGAAAGAGTGGTTTTAGACCAACCCTCTTTTCACCCCGCAATTCTCCTTGTGCTGCCATGTATCCATTTTCGAATATCATGGTTCTAATTGCGGCTTTCTCAAGGAACATTAACATCCAATCTTGTCCTAGCCTCGCAATCCTTCCCAATCGTTGATCTCATGATATTGACGATAACGTCTAAATCGACGCCTCAGATCTGTGCCTTTCAATCTACGGACCAGATCTACTCCTCCTAGATCAATGGTTGCAATCTCTTCGCAACTCTGACCTTCAGGTCTTTAAAATATAAAACCTCTCTTTCCTCCATATGGAAATATTCCAGAGTCAACGATCTGTTGCCACCTGTCTCCCTGAACCTATGGCTAGGATTTCCCCCATGAATCTGGCCTTCGGGAATCTCAAATATCAAATTCTCACCTCTGCTGACTAGGTATCTCCCGGAGTGGAAGATCTGTTGACACATATCCTCCCCAATCAATGGCTATGCTACCGCTTTGTGACTTTAGCCTCGTCAACCAGTTCAACGGTCCTCATAGTCCCTTCTCGATCAACGATGAAGATCTTCTCCAAGTCTTCGAACGTTTCCTCCCCAATTTTCTTCCAGAGTTCTGGATCTAGCACCACATGTCCTCCTTCACATCGACGATTGTCGTCACTTTAGAATTCTAGGCTTTGGAAATCTCAAATTTCAAACTCCATCCTTGCTGTTGCTTGTACCTGAAATTTCTAAGCTCTGACGTGTGGCTCCTCTTGGATCAACAATTGCGATCCCTTTGCATCTTCGGGCTTTAGAATTCTCAACTCTCAACTCTTCTCTCTCCTTGAGATGTGTGGATCTCTGTTGCATGTCCACTTGATCTGACAGTCGAGGATCACTTCGGGTATTTACCTGGAGTGCATGGATCTATGCCACATCTCCCTTGATCTGACGGCTATGAATCACTTCGGGAATTTACTTGGAGTGCTCATATCTTCACCACATCTCCTATGATATGACAACTATGAGCCACTTTGGGACTTTTCCCAAAGATCACAGATTCACGCCACGTCCCTTCTAGATCAGATGACCCAGATTCACTTCAGGTCTTCGGGCTTCAGAAATTTCAACTTTCAACCGAAACTCATATGCAACTTACCCAAAGCTTGCAATCTACCTCCATTTGTCTCTCTGGATCTAACGGTACAGATCTCTTCAGCTCTTCGGGAATTCAGTTCCTCGTCTCTTCAGTTCTCTGGCGCTTTGTCTCTTCGCCTCTTCGGGCTTCAGGAGTTTCATACTCCTACACACTCATTCCTCCTGGAGTGCTTTCTCCTGAAACAAATGATCTCTTGAAGCATGTCTCCCCCTTGATCTAACGACCTCTATCCACTTTGGGTCTTTGGGCTTTGGGAGTTTCAACTCCTATGCACTCATTCCTCTCAGAGTTCTTTCACCCGAAACTCAGATATTTCACCACCTATCACCTTGGATGATGGATGGTACCTGTTCACTTTGGGACTTTAACAAGTCCACTCTCCTATGCACATAAAGGGTTAATTCTCATGCACTTTACCTTGATCCAACGATCGTTGGTCCTTCATTCTTAGATCCAACGAATATGATATGCTCCTCTCTTTTACGCTTCCTCTGTTGGATGGACGTAGATCTGATGCTCCATATTCTTTTCCACAAACGATATGACAGTTGTTGTCTCTCCTCCTCTTGATATTTCACCTTCTTCTGACTTGGAATATTTTCAAGTGTTCAAAGCTCTCGACCTTTGAAATTTCTTCTGCGAACCTAACTATCTTAGGTCTCATTTACGCTCTTTCAAGCGTTATCTCTTCTAAGATTTAGGACTTGAAATAGTCTGTCTCATACACACTCTTTGCATTATCTCTTCTGAGCTTGTCCCCTTTGAAGGTTTTGATCTCCCATGCACTCGTTGCGTTTCTGGGATTTTGTCAAACTCAGATCTGAAGGATTTCTTGGAAAGAAATTCTTCTCACTCTCTTGGCATTATCTTTGCTCAATGCACACCTTGCAGAGATGCTTCTTACAGAGTATTCAATAAATATATCTCTCTCTGAACTCGATGTAGAGTTCTTCCTTTGTGCACACTTGCACCCACTCGATGCTCGCTTGGAAGAGATTTTTCTTAACAAAGTATCTCATAACTTGTCTCTCTATGCTTCTTCTGAACATTTTCCCCTCTACAGTATTCAAAAACCTTGAGGTCCTTTATTTTAATTCGTGATCACACTGGTGCACCCTCCTAGCATGTTCTTCCCTGACCCCGCAGAGTTCAGATGCGCACTCCTTGCGCTAGCTACAAAACCTCCAATGTTCTGTTGTGCACTCCTTGCACAACCTAAAGAACCCAGAATGATACTTCAAACTCAAACAAATATAGAGAAATATATATTCATACTGTAAATGAATCTTATCATGCATCTACAATATTCATTCATGAAGTACATAAACACATGAACAACAATATGTAGGAAACATTTCTTTTCTATTATCTCTGTGTATCTATAGAGATGTTTATATAAAATATGGACTGCAATAGAGTCCCAGTTCTCTCAAGCTCTCTCTCTGAACTATTCTACTTCCTAAGTCTCCTAAGACTCTCTCTACCTGATATCTCTCTCAATTCTCCTTAATTACATAAACATGGGATCCATGAGTTTATCCTCTTCACCGCGTTAGTGCCATCACTGTCTCAGTTACAACACCATACCTCTATGGCTACATTCCATAAATTATTATCCAGACCTGACTATGATCTGGACCTGCTACAGACAACCATTTAAGGAAACCCTATCCACTACTTATACAAAGGCATGGCCTAGCATTTACCAGCTTTACAACACAAAATCTATATAGGATCCTATTTCGAATTTTAAAAATGGGAGGGTCGGTGCCTCCAACTTTCTCCATTGCGTGTTTGGATGCTGGCACATTTGTTGAGGTGGAGCGATGCTCCTGCATATTCTCTCGCATGCATTGGAGGGATGATTTCTCTCATATGATCAAAGAGATTAGACCTAAAGGCTCCACATATCCTAAGGCAAATTCAGAAAGATTAAAAGGTGATAGGAACAACAAGGGAAAAATTGCCTCACGGACTGGAAAATATTGATTTTAAGTTTTATTTATTTATTTATTGTTGAGAATAGTTGACTTCATATTTTTGGACAACATGATTTTTGGATATATTGGTAATATATTTTGGAAATAATTGCAAATATCATTGAGATAAATTGTCAAATACGAATGTGATGATGCGAGTTACAAGGAGGGATGTTGTTAAATTAACTAGCTATGTTATGATTGTTAAAATCTAAAGGGAGACACAAGGGGTCCCACCTACTAGTTATTATTTATTTAAAAACCTTATTATGATTTATTACTTTTCCCCCTTAACTAAAAATTGGTTGAGTTATTAGTTACTTAACTAAGGAAGTAGTTCAACTACTTCAACTAATTCTAATTTGCTTAAAGGAAAAAGGAAAGGGAGGAACAAGAGGAGGATAGAAGGAGAAGCATACTAAGGTTTTCTCTTTGAGTTTATGTTGAGATAGTTTAGTTTTCATTCATTCCTTAATTGATCACAAGCCTAATTCTTTTTTATAATAGTAAGGCCTTATTGTAGACAACATGATTCAGGGCTGAATCATCCAGACACTTATTTTTCATAGGTGTTGATCTATATTTGATAGTCTGTGTAGAATTGTCTGTTTTGAATTAGTTTTCATGACTAACAAAGGCTATTGTCCAGAGTCGAGTGGGAAGCAATCTGTGGCAAGTTGATCCAACTTTTAGGGTTCATTTTTTTATTTTTTTTCATAGGTCCTTTTGTATGTTTCATCGAGGATGTCTAAGTTTGACTTTGGTCCAAAACTTCTTCACAAATTTTTGTAAAGAGAATGACTCTTTGATGATTGGAATGAAATAAAGGATTGATTTATGTCTCATATATATTGATTATCATCTTGGTGTCTTTACTTCTGCCTCTACATTTATTTCAACAACTGTTGTATTGAGAAAGTCATATAAATAATGAAATTACCAACAAGCTTTTATTTATAAAAAGGCTAGCCTAATCACTTGTAATCAATACTTGTGAGTTAGGATATTATTTTTTATGTCTATAAACATAGGGTGACACTCCTGTCTATTTTTATTTAGCCAAGAAGAATCTGAAAATGCTTGAGTAAGATCATTTCATATCTTTTCCTCAACAAATGGTTGGAAAAAAGAGATAGTAGGTTTGTTTTTAATGATTTAATGAATATGAAGAGTAATTGAAATGAAATTATGGATGAATTTAATCTTAGATTTGATAAAATAATCCAATATATCCCTCAATTCCATTAGCCTCCCCTAGCCACTATTTTTTTTCCTATTTGAATTGTTTCCAAGGCCAATTTAGTTTCTTTCTAAATGAAGCTAAGACAATTGGTATACTGGATGGTAAATGAAAAGATAATACAATAGATTATAATTGGGTTTTCGTAGGGAATCCAAATATCTTAACCCCTCATAGATCTAGGGCCTATCCTAAACCGAGAACCATTCATACTATTGATCCATTAGCGACTATCGTGGAATAAATGAAGATATTAGAGATAAATTTCATGAAAACACCTAATAAGTTAAATAATCAGATCGCGCATATGGAAAGGAATCAATAGTAGAACACGTTTCCCCCTAGGAATGGGTATTTGGGCCTCCCTCTAAACCAAATACCTCCTACAATGTTGGAACCAACAAACATGTTTGACTATAAGCCTCCTCCATATTACAAATATTGCGTAAAATTCCATGAGGAAAAGACTTGTGTAAAATATTTATAAATGGTCAAATAAAGTGCTCAAGATGATGAAAATTATTTCGAGTCTTGCAACATTTATTTGAAGGGCATAATACATTCCCATTATCCTAATAAATGATTCATCAATTTAAGTAAAAGGCCATACACTCATAAAGAGAAACTATAATATTTGGTGAAACGCCATCCCAAGAGGAAATTCAAAATATGTTGGATAATAGGTATAAAGGTTTGACCTAACAAATAACAAAAGCAAACCCTCCTCAAGGATATCGCCAAGGTCCTTTGAAATTTACTAAGAATTATACTCAACCTGTAGGACCAAGTGTAAAAGGGCCTCAATGATATTCTTCAACAAGTAACCCTGTTGAGATAACATTGGATGCAACTAGTTGGTTTGGTAATGCTAAGATGCCCCTCCCTATAATCGAGCTAGCAAATATTCCTTACATAAAAATTTATATAAAGGAAGCTCTAAAGATCGAATAGATAAATAAACCAAACCAAGTTGTGTATGATAAAGAAGATGTCCCTACTATTCTTGAATCCATGAATCAAGAAGGAAGTAGAAACACAAGTCACCAACCTTTCCTTATATTATTAATAGTCAAAGAATTTCTTTTGCATAATTCTATGTTTCACTTTGGAGTCTCAACAAATATGATGTCATTAAAGGTCATGAATCAATTAAGGTTGAAATCCACAATACCTTACAATATATATATGTAATGGAATCCATAGAAGTAAAAGTGTGTGGCCTAATCAAGAAACTCCACATTAGACTGGTCATTTATCTGGACATCTCATTATTAATGGTTGCAGTTGGTATAGATCTTCTAGACATGTGGGGAATTCTATTGTCTCAAAAATGGGATCCCCGTATAGGAGGTAGTATCCAAATGGACTCATATTATACTACCATCCCCACATGTGAAAATAATTTTGTGACCTTTTACCATGAGAAAATGAGGAGGATTGATGTAGAAGACCCCCAAGATCCTATGAATGAATTGGTTTGTTATGAAGAATACTTGGGGTCTTATATTGTGTTAGTGAATGAAGTATCTCCCTGCGAAAATTTCAACATTTCTTGGAAGATGAACTTTGATGGAGCTAAGTCTATAATGGGGCTTGGTGCA
>SNQJ01S0007236.1:56498-97567 GCA_010110895.2 Picea sitchensis | reverse complement strand
CCCAAATCTCATTCATATGTTAAATATTATAATCCCTAAAATACTAATTTAGATCATACAACCCGTGTTTTCCTTCATTGACCATGGTCAAAGCCTTGAGACCCAAGCCTGGTATGCAAATTCTCTTAATGATGCCTATATCCCACCAAGAGGCCAATGATTTGATTTTGTATGGTGGTTTGAGTCCTTTTTCATGGACTAGGGCCCTATAAGCTTCATTTATAGCCAAATCCGTGAGATCCATATCTTTTATGTAAAGCCTCTTAAAAGTACCAATATCGCACTCAAGGACAAAGTTAATTTCTAAAACTTTGTTTTTAGTTGTTTAAAGAATATTCCATGTCCCATAAGACTAGTTACACTCATTTATGGATTAATGACCTTATTTTCATCCCCTAGTCATGGTCAAGGCCTGAAGACCCATCCCGGATACACAAAACATCCTAATGGAAATCCTTTCTCATTCATATGAAAAATATCCCCTTTAAAGGGATGATGTTGTAGTTAAAGGCCTTGATCATACTTTATGAATTAAGGACCCTATTTTCATCACCTAATCATGTTCAAGTCCCAAACATAAATCCCTGCTACACAAAAAATCCTAATCGAAACTTCATCCAACTCGTATGCAAAAGATCCCCTTTAAATGTCTCGTGTTGTAGTTCATGGCTTTAATCATGGCCTATTAACCCAATAATATTTTTTCAAGGCCTAATTACTTGGATTTATCCCCCAACCATGGTTAAATCCTTCATAGCCATCTTTGATAAACAAATTATTATAACAATACCCATATCTCACTCAAAGGTTCATGATTCCCTATAGACAACATGTTATGTGGTTTAGGGTATTGATTATGTCCCTTAATCCCTAAAGGATTCATAAATGACCCAAGGGCCTTATTTTCCTCACTTAACCATGACTAATTACTTAATGCTCATGTCCCTAATGAAAAATATTTCATAATGGTACACATATTCACCTTGGAGGCCAAATATTTCCTCTAAAGGGATTATGTTGAAGGTGATGTTCATGGATATTGAGCTTTACAAATCCATTTATGGAATAAGACCCTTATTGTCCTCCCTTTGTTATGGTAAAGTCCTTGAGACCCATTCCTACTATCAAAAAACTCATTATTATACCCATATCCTACTCATATGACAACGATTCACTTTAAAGTAACTATGTTGTAGTTTGAGGCCTTGGTCATGGCCTATTAGATCAAGAATATTAACTTAGGTCCTAATTCCCTCGACTTATGACCCAACCATCGTCAAGGCTCTAGTACTCATCCCTAATGAATAAAACCTTATAATGGCATCCACATACCACTCTAATGATAATGATGTCTTATATAGGGCATCTTTTCTGGTTTGTGGCATTGTCCATGGCCCTTGTAGGTCCCCAAAAGATTCATTTAGAGCCTAAGGGATTTATTGTCCTCTCAGGCACATTATCAAGGCATTGGGACCTATGCCCATTATCCAAGGAATTATAGGAGAAACCATGTTCCACTTGGAGGATATGATAATATTAATATTAAAATGGTAATATTAATATTAAAATTAAAATTGCAGCCTAAAATATTAATACTAGAGGTGGGGAATAGGGACCTGTATGGGATAAATCATAGTGAATGATAGTGTTTTAATGCCATATTAACATAACTGATTATTTTTTAATAAGTGAAACTAGTTTTTTCCTTCATATTCATAACTATATGAAGTTGTTGATTAGAGATTATTTTGTAACCAGTATGAATATGTCTAATATTGATGTAAGTTCTTATATTGGATCATTCATTGGTATTAACATCAATACTTAATGGTGTCCACCCTTTGGAGGTTTTGACATGTATAAATGTTATGCATTATTGATTCACATGTTCAATGGCCTATTGATTGATGGGTTGTTTTCCTAGAAGGTTAAGAGGTTGATAGATTGATGATCCTTACCTTTATTTAGTGTATATGGGTTTAAATGTATTAACCTTGTTCCTAAGGATTGTCATGTTTAAAAGTGAAGATACCTTTCATCCATGGTGTTGTAGATGTCTGGTAAGAGGAATTTGTCTTAGGGATACTATGAATGAGTTTGATTTATGTTAAATCAACAATATTCGGTGTTATATTTGTATAAATTCCACCAGACATATTTGAATGTATTCGTAGATGTAGACATATTTGAATATATTTGTAGATGTCTGGTATTTGTAACCACCCTTGAGTGTCATGTATGCATTGAATGAGTAGACCTCTTATTTATGAAGAGTGAAGTTATTATTCATGAATAGGATTGTATATGTCCATTAATTTGAATGCATGTCTATTGATATGAATGCATGGATGTGTTTAATTGTTGAACATGAAATTGTNTTATTTAGTGTATATGGGTTTAAATGTATTAACCTTGTTCCTAAGGATTGTCATGTTTAAAAGTGAAGATACCTTTCATCCATGGTGTTGTAGATGTCTGGTAAGAGGAATTTGTCTTAGGGATACTATGAATGAGTTTGATTTATGTTAAATCAACAATATTCGGTGTTATATTTGTATAAATTCCACCAGACATATTTGAATGTATTCGTAGATGTAGACATATTTGAATATATTTGTAGATGTCTGGTATTTGTAACCACCCTTGAGTGTCATGTATGCATTGAATGAGTAGACCTCTTATTTATGAAGAGTGAAGTTATTATTCATGAATAGGATTGTATATGTCCATTAATTTGAATGCATGTCTATTGATATGAATGCATGGATGTGTTTAATTGTTGAACATGAAATTGTACTTGTTATKYTTTGGATAATACYATTTTTAACTAGTTGTCTTCATCTTGAAGGTTATGCTATGTTGTTTACTTTGAATGATAGTTTTGAGTGGGTTGTATGCAACTCTTCATAATGAGAAGGTATGAAATGATCATATAGAAAGTGTGCAATAGTGTTTTGTATGACATGGTATAATACATATTTTCTCTTGTTGTTAGCTACCATATGAAAGAGAGAAACATATTTTAACTATGCCTTTGAAACTTATCATGTGAATGATTGTGAACATTCATATAATAGACTAGTATTAAGTCTATTATGGTAATATTTTTTTTTTACACAAGAAAGGGGTTTATATATTAAAACCAGTGGTATAACCACTGTAGAGAAAACTTACATAATTTAGCCTTGCGATCAATGCGGGAGCTTCAATATTACGAAATGGGTTGCCATGCTATAAAGTCCTAGAATTCCCATAAAAACCGAGAGTCCAAAATATAACTAAAATCAGAATAAGAATTGACTTACAGTGCGATTATCTAAGTTTCATAAGGGCCTATACTCCAACTTACAAAGAAGAGAACCAGAGATCCAAAAAGAACTAATTCCAGGAAAGACAAATTCAGGATTAAACCTTCCGACTCGAGATGGAGGAGCTTGCACTCATGGTCACCTTCCCCCCTACATCTGTCTGGCGGTTCTGTCCTACAACTTGAATTTCCAGTTTTTCAATTCTTGGTTCCAGATCAACAATCTTGTTGTTAGCTTGTTGAGTTGTGTAGGTGAGAGATTCTACTGCTTCCTCCCTTAGCTGGATTAGATCTTCCTCCATCATTTTGAACCTCGGACCTCCTTCCCTGTCAAGATGGAGAATGAATCCTCTATGCGCTCTAAGCGTGAGTTTCATCCTACAAATTTTGAGTTCCAGGGAGGGTGAGGGATTAGGGGGGGTGGTTGAGTTGGAACTGGACTCCATTGCGAGAGCGGTGTACAAAGACTAGGAGGGAGTCTTGGCCTAGGAAAATGGGTAGAGACTAATCGGGGGAAAGGATTGGAGCTCAAGCCAGGCGAGAAACCAAATAGAATTGAGAAGGAAAGATGAGAAGGAGTAGTTCGCCACCTTTTTTAATTTAACGATATCTCATTCATGCACTGCAATGGGAGAATGGGGGGCTCGTGCGAGTTCCATGCGGGAGGGATAAGAGATTTGCACAGGGGTACAAGAGGGATGTGAGGCAAAGGACAGGGAGGGGGAGGGGAGGGGATGTGAACAATGCAGATAAGTACCATCGCATGGGAGAAGGAACGGACAATGGAGGCAGAGGAGGGTTGCCACAAGTATGACGTCAGGAGGGAATGAAGGCTACTTGCCCCAGGAGGCTTGGCTGAGCACTCGTCGGGTGTCGCTAAGGGAGAGGGATGAAAACCAAAGTTCCATTTAGGGAGATTTGAGCCCTGCTCAAGTGGGTGGCAGCTTTGGCAGCTTGGTAAACTTCAGCATTGAGATGACAGAGAACATGAAAGAAGTCAATTTTTAGGAACGAGGGGGAGAGCCACATGATTTTCTTGAGAATGTGGTGCAGATTCATTTGAGTAGGCAATTTGTTGGTGACCATAACTTGGATTAAAATCTGGGATTCGCCTATCACCATTATTTCTTTTATTTCTAGCTTCCAGGCTTGGATAATTCCTTTTCAAAGGCTTAGAGCTTCTGCTATATTATTGGATTTGACTCCAAGCCCCCAAGAGTAGTCTAATTCCCATAGTTCACCAAATTTTTTGATCCTTAGTGAGAGGAGGGGGGGCTTTGAGGTCTAGAGTGAGGCTATGGATCCAATATTTATCAAGGGAGTTGAGAGAAAGGGAGTTGGTGCAAGGCCAAAGGTAGGGGAGGAAGTCTCCCAGTAGGGATTTGGCTTTGGAAGAAATGATGTCGGGCGAAGCGGTCAGATTTCTAAAGATTCTGGAGTTTCTTTCGAGACAAATTTTCCAAAGGATTAACTTAGGGAGGGACATCCAACAACACTTGATTTGAGGGTTTTCCTTGAGAGGGAAAGGACAGAGGGTGGCCCAAGTTTTTAGCAGAGTGGGTATGTCAGGAGGGAGCTGGTCAGAAGGGATCCCTCTTGGCAAGGCATGTCACCAGACTTCTTTTGGAAAGGGGCGATTGAGGAGCATATGGTCAGTAGACTCTTCATGGATTTGACAGAGAGGGCATCAAATTCTAGGTTTAGCGGCTCAGAGCAGTCTTAGCACTTCGACTTCATTAATTGTCTATTAAATTATTAGTAATGGATCACATATCAATTAAAAAATTATTATGGTAATATTAATATTAAAATGGTAATATTAATATTAATATCAAAATTGCAGCCTAAAATAATTTCTTTTTTTTTAAATAAATATTGGTCGTCGCAATTGTCATGCAAACCTTAATTGTTACGACGGTTTTGTTGTATAAACAATGAAAAGATGTCGTCGCCTGCGCGATGACAACTTCAATTGTTGCGACAGTTGTGATATATAAAAATGAAAAGTTGTCGTCGCCTTTGCGACAATAACTTCAATTGTTGCGACAGTTGTGCTATATAAAAATGAAAAGTTCTCGTTTCACTTGCGATGACAACTTCAATTGTTGGGATAGTTTTTCTGTATAAAAATGAAAAGTTGTTGTCACACGTGCGACGACAACTTCAATTGTTGCGACATTTTTGCTATATAAAAATGAAAATTTGTCATCGCACATGCGATGACAACTTCAATTGTTGCGACAGTTTTTATATATAAAAATGAAAAGTTGTTGACACACACACGCCGCCAACTTCAATTGATGCGACGATTTTTCTATGTAAACAACGAAAAGTTGTCATCGCCAGTGTGACAACCGATTAAATTATTGTGACAGTTTTACTATATAAACCATGAAAGTTGTTGTCGCAATGGGCATCACAATTGAGACGAAATGTTGGTTTCACATAGTTTTCCTATATTGTCATATTGGCGATGATATTTGTTTTTTAATCGCAATTGCCTATGCTATCTCTCTTGTGACTTTTGTTCAAGTTCGTCACAATTTCCACGTGACATAAAATGACATTTCAAAGACTCCAGATTCGTCACAATGTTAATGACATAACGTCGCAAGAGAATCAAAACAACCATCGCAAAATGACCCAAATATGCTAGTGGCACTTTTGGAGTCAAAACATTTGCGAGCATAGCTCCTAGATCCTCAATATTTTTATGCACACTGAAAGTTTTCCAACCGTGTGAAAATCATCTCGACCAGAGTTTGTATGTGAAAGTTATGCCTCCTACAATTTGATGTTCCTTGTTGACCGCCATGGTACCAAGTGGATGCCACATCATCCCCCATTACTGACATGTGGGGCTAGTCATGTGGGGAATTTCAAGAATTTTCTAGAAGTTCCAAAACCCTAACACTAAATGATGGTTGAGGCATGCAAAATCCCTAACCCTAAATGACTATTAGACTATGTTGAAGATTGGGCCACTAACGTGAGAGGGGGTTTCAATCTTTTGGAACTGTACTTGGTACATAATTGAGCATAGTATCTAGGAGTGTGATATGAGAGGATAAAAAAGGAGGAAGAAGATTCAATATTATCCATTCAGGGAACAATGTCAAAGGAAACTCCATAGTGAGTGTGTCTTTATTTGTACTTGTTTTTCATAATTGAAGAAAAGAGAACAAAGCACAGGCCTCACATTCTAGCTTGTTTTTCTCCCATATTGGGTTTCCTAGGATATTATGTTCATTTGTGTGGATGGTGTGTTCATTTTCTTGTCTCTTTCATTTTTGAATTTAATTTATTTTTATAAACTTGAGTACTAATCTAGTAATAATAAATCTGAGATCTAACGTAATAATATGCATAAAAAAATATATTAGAATATTAAAATGTATGTTGTAATGAAACGTTCTAGTGGAATATACATGTTATTTTACATATAATATTATTATCAGATCAATTTTGTTTGTGGTATTTTTCAGAAGTTGCAGGATCCATGAATTGACTTAAGGGGAAGGATGCAAAAACCTAGTCATGGTGGATGATTCCAGTAATAACAACCCTCGAGATGCAGTAGAATATATATTTGCAAGGATGGTAGAGAAATTCATTGATATCTCTCATAACATATCCCTCCTCATGATATCTCTAGAGAATAAGTTTGGACCTTTTGGGGAGCTTGGTGGATCTAACTCAAAATTTGGATCAGATGAGAAACCAAGAGATAGTGAATACCTAGAAAAGGAGTTGAGAAAAGAGCATGATAAAGAGAAACCAAGTTCCATTTCCATCACTCCTTCACAACTCTTGCTTAAAATGGAAGAAAAAGTGGAAATTAAACCCTACCAAGCTGATATTAATGTTGTCAAGTTGAATCATTGGTTGCAATATTTAGAAGTGTATTTTAGTGTCCATAACATAGATGAAGATCATAAAAATTCCATTTTCCCATCTGAAACTAAAAGTCCATTCACTAACCTAGTGGGAAATCCACACAGACACACTTAGGCTAGAGGGTGATCCACTAGTAACTAAGTGGGAGGTGTTCAAAACCCTCATCAAGTCCAAGTTCTAACCTATTGGGTATGTAGAGGGAAAATGGATCTATTGGAATTACTTCGGGAAGAGCAAAGGGTAGAGTGTGTAAGAGTACACCACTAAGTTTAGGAAAATGGTGATTATGTTTGGCACATATCCAAAGAACCCAAACGTACTCCTCAAGTATCTAGGGGGTCTACATAAACATATATGGAAATAAGTGATTCTCTACAAACGTAGGACCATCAATGAGGCCTATGTGTGAGCACAATATCTATAAAACATAGACCATAAGAAAGGATGGCAAAGTAGTTCTAAGTAGAAAGAACACCAAGATTCTTTGAAGGAGGGGAAGAAGAAGTGGAAAGGAAAATAAAGGAAAATGATATCTATTTCACATCAGTGAAAGGATTAAAAAAATCATTGCAGCCATTGTAATATTGATGGTCAAGTTGAAGATAAATGTTGGGAGCTACATCTATATATTAATCAAAAGATAGGTAAGAAGGATGACACGAAGAAGAACCTCCTAACCATAAATTTACGAAACCTAGTGTTGAGGGGTTTGGATTCCCAATCCTCAATACTAGGGATAAAACCCAAGTATGATGCCCAATTATACTCCCCCTTGTTTAGTATGGAATGATTCTTTGGGTTATGGTACGACAACCATTTGATGGGATTTAATAATTTGTTTAATTTTATTTTTTATTTGTTTTTTTTTCTTTTTATGATTATTGTGTTTGAATGAATGAAGAAAGGAACTTATCTAATAGCTGGAATAAATCTATACTAAAGGATAACATGTAACCATAGTCAATAAAACCTATCTGAAGTTATATACACATAAAATAATATTTCTACTCGGAGCTTATAGATCATAGTGAGATCATATAAGATTTAGGAACAAACTAACTTAATCAATAGAAAGGAATGAAATTAAACATGAGACACACATACATAATTCTATAACATATGAACTGTTGGTACCATAATCGTTTACTGAATATTCTAGAAATTCATTCAACCATAAAGAATAATA
Organism: Picea sitchensis; assembly: GCA_010110895.2. Classification (NCBI taxonomy): domain Eukaryota; kingdom Viridiplantae; phylum Streptophyta; class Pinopsida; order Pinales; family Pinaceae; genus Picea; species Picea sitchensis. Next base: position 89,177 of record SNQJ01S0007236.1, on the reverse strand, counting down.
TTAATTGCATTTTAAATTCTTACCAAAAACACCCGACATATTAATTTGTTAGTAGAATAATCCACAATACAAGAAAAATGGCAAAGGAATTTAGTAAAACCAAATTGTCTCATACAAAGCTTCTAAATCACACCTCAAAATAGTTCGAAGCTACAATACTCCATAATTTCTTCAACATTCCACGATTCTGCATGCTAGCGTTCAATGCCTTTATTTATTGAAATTTTAAAGACTAAAAATAGTAAATTTGAAATATGACAAAATTGAAATAATTGAACAAACTTTGCATGTGAAGATGGCTCATGTGAACTGGGTGACTCAATTATTGCATGCTTGATTTTGTAGTCCAGGTATTAAAGAGATGCATTCAAGAAGATATTTCCATTACATAAAGAGAATAAAGAACACATGTAACTCAAGAGAGAAGTAATATATTTGGGAAGGTTAACCAACCTCTTTCGTATTCCTTGTTCAAGAATATTTATACATTGGAATAAGGGTTGGAATGGTTGTACCAACTCCAACCAATCATTCATTATGTTATTTTATGCATTTACGCTTTATTACATACATTTAATTAATGTTTGATGTCTAATGTATGATGACTATTACAAGGGCCTAAAAGGCCTCCCAACATCTCCCCCACACTCAAATCCTTGCTCATCCCAAGAAAGTGTGCATCAACATTTTGGGTCTCTTCTCCTGCAAAGTATCCTTATTATGTATCAACCATGCATACTAGTATGCATAGGTAAATTACATGAAAAAAATATCAAATGCATAGAAAGATACACATATACAACTTTCTACCATGACCTGTTACTCTTTATCCTCTATCTTCAATATGGTAGGTTCCTGTGCAATCAGTGAGTCTCCAATGCTCAACTACCCCACCCAACAATGTTCTTCTTGAATCTCTTATCACACCATCATTCCCTTGGAGTAGTTCTCGCATTGTTTCATTATCATCTTTCCCTTGCACAACACCCTACACTGGAGCCACATGCTTTGAACATCCTACCATTTCATTCCTTTCTGGCTTTTGGGGTCACAAGCTAGGGAAATTTTCTGCAACTCTTATACTAGGGGGCTCATCAATTGAATCATTATGATTTCATCCTTGTAGTTTAATATTTTATGTGTGTGTATGTCATCTAATGTCTATTTATTGAATGTCTACTTTTCTTAAATCAACCGCTACAAAAATTCACAATTAATGTTCATGATACAATATCTTTCATTCAAGTGTTCAATGATCCATGTTTCGTCGAAATTTTCTTTGTATGCTCACTGCTTGGTCAAATTTTTCTCTGCTACAATATTTCTTCATCTTTTTGGGACTAGAGCCTTTTCCTTTACCTTCTTCTAGATTTTTCAATCTAGCCCTCTCAAATTTTAGTTTCTTCCTCTTCCTTCCTCTTTTATTCTACCTCTTCTTTCCTCTTCTTATCTTCCTCTACTCTCTTATGAGTCTCTTCTTCCTTCCATATTATTTCCTCTTCTGCATCTTTGCAGGATTATTCTACTTCTGCTTTATTTTGCTCTATTGTACCCTACCATGATACTTCTTGTGGCTTTTTTGTTCTGCAGCTTTGAAAGCTGCTTCCTCATCTTTTCTTTGTTCTTCGACCTTATGTATATCCTCCTCTTATTTATTTTTCATCTCTTATTCTCTTTCCTTCTCTTCCAGTTCCATAACCTTTTTAGTCCTTTCTTCTTTCTTTTGTTGCTAGACCTTTCTGTTGCCTTCTTCTTTTTCTTGTTCACAAGATGCTAATTTCTTCCTTTGTTTTTGGAACAAGATGTTCTGTTGTTCTTGTTCAACTTGGAGTATTTCTTGTTGTTGATTATATTGGAGGTGGGTTAGTACTTATTATGGAAAATTTTAAGGGATAAACTTCAAACATGGGATAATTTTCCTTGCTTTTCCCAAAAAACTATTCGCCAATTTCTATTTTTTCTAAACATGATTCACCCAAATTCTATAGAATAAAGTTATTTTACCTCAAAATTGCCAAAACTTTACAGAAACTATATAAAATCCTCAGAAATTTGAATATTTTTACAAAAATATCGCCAAACATTTTTATAGTTTACATATTGAGAACTAGTAATATTCCCCTAGGTTTCTACATTTTAAGATAGATTTCCATCCTTAAAATTATCCCTGGTACTTATTCAAAAGACCTAACCTCTTGGAAGAGTATGTCTTATTCATTTTCATCATGTTGGAATGAAGGAATCATTACCAAATTTCTTATATGATCTAACACCACCTTCCTAGGATCATGGTTCCTTTCCACTCCTGTACAAACAATTAATTCCATTAAAGCATCTTCTTCTTTTCTTACATGTGAAACATTTAGCAAGGTAAACTTCCCTACTCTGATATGTAACTTAGGCCATTTTTTCTTGTTTCTAGTAGATAAACACCCAATACTTCCTACTTCCATTGTTCGATAGGTTATTTATCTAACTATGAGTCTATTTGGTACATATTTAGGGAGCAGATGGGATGGAGAAGAGTGCCCAAAGATTTTGATATATGTATATTTCTTCTCTATATACCAGTCTCCTATTTCTCTCATGGTTTCAAGGGATTCTGGGGATAACCTATATGGTGGTTGACCAAAAATAAAATTATATAACGGGGCTACAAAATAATCACATATCTCATAAAAATGTCTCTTAAAATTGTTCTCCCACAATTTTGAACAATAAATATCGATGGGAAGGGAATTAGGGTTCCGGTTCCAATTCATTTATGGAAAGGAAATATAAGCACAAATTGAATCAGTTAAGAAATGTGACATATTTAAACTTGGTTTTTTGTTGTTGGGGGCTTCTTCGGAATCTTGAAATATGTTGGCTAAAAATATCTGTGCCAAGTTAAAAATTTGTCATATTTCTTCTACAATGTGTGCAATTAGTGTCTATTCTAGCTTGAAATGGGTACTCACCTCTTCTTCATAAAGCATGCAGATCATCGATGTGAGGATTTGATATGGTGGTTTGAAATATTGTGTGAGATATACTTTATTGTCTCTTGTATGGAAAGGCAGATCCTCATCCCATCGTTCTTCAACTATATCAACCATGATAGGGGTTTTCTTGCTGAAGTTATCCATAAATGGCTTGTTGAGGAAGATATTTGGTGCTAGTAACTAGTACATTTGGTGGATACTATATGGATAAAGTGAAGCTATGGGATTTCCTGTATTATTCATGACCATTTTTGTCTTTGATTATAAGCGTGTATAGTCTCATAAGGTTGCATCATCATATGGTAGAATGGTTGGTCTAGCTACTATGGAATAGAGTTTGCTTCTCTTGATGTTCCTGTACACGCTGATATATTTGTCTTCTACTCGAAAGTTCTCATTGACAAAGAGTCTCAACATTTCACTCCATGTATGGTATTTGTTCAACCCATTGAAATGACTAGTATCAGACATGACTAATGTAATTTTTAAACCCATGAAGTAAAACTATGCATACAAGTAAAATCTGAAGCCAGGTAACACTTTCGTGAGAATTAGGTCGCGAAAATTGCTAACGACATGTTTTTCGTCAAACTCTTGAATTTTCCAACCAAAATAGTTTTTGACCGAACTATTTTTTCAGATGAAAGTTAAATCTAACGACACTGCTGAAAAATACAACATAAATTTTAAATCTAACAACAATTTCTCGTTAAAACTAACTTTCGGATGAAAAATACTAACTTTTGACTGAACACTTGTAACTATGGCACTTTTTCATAAAAGAATGTGTTCACTTCAACTTACTCCAACTTGGGGAGGAGCGGAATCCTTAAAATATTGTGAATTTGGTTTGAGAACCAGTACCAACGTTTTCATAAATGAATCTATTTTCTTTTGATACAATTTGTATTCGAAATAAGTTTTTTTAGTAATTTTAGTTAATTTTATAAAAAATGTCTGCATATTATTTTTAGATGACATAATGATTCAGTAAAATGGAAAATCAATATCTGCAATAATACACAGTAAAAAATTATGGAACCTTTCATTGTCCTCTTCAAAAGGGTACTTTTAGATTTCACTTTTAAATAAAAATTAAGGAAGATAATTGTTTTCAATCTAAATGTGTTGAAAATCTGCAACTTTTTCAGATTGGTGAAATTCAAAAAATTGTAGTAATCATAATATTAATGCATTGTCTTCAAAACTATAGTCATACTTTAATAGAGTCTATGTGAATTGTCGCAATATATTTCATTTTTCATAATCAAAAGTTTAAAAATGAGTAAATTGGTGTCAACAAACATAACTCATTATCAATGCCTTCATTTTTAAGGAACATACTGTGAAACAATCACTAAAATGATATATCAAATTTCAATAAAAAAAATTCAAAAAATAATCAATAGAAAACTAACAAAATTCATGACAAGTTTTATTTTTACTATAAAGTGAAATTCTAAATAAAAATAATAATTTTGTTTATCGAAAGTTGAAAAACTTTCGAAAATATATTTTATTTTCTCAAAAAACTAGGCAAATAGACATCGATATTCATGATTTTACCCATACAAATTATTAGGCAAAATGTAAATTAATCAATGACTTATACACATAGTACACAAACATTTGTGTTGTAAACCCTTAACTGGGAAAAAAACCAACCTTTCTTGATGTCACACCTATCAACTCTTCATTGTATTAATTTCACCATTCACAATACAACATATACAATATTTTAGGTATTTTGTAGCTTCCAAAACCCTAATCCGTTAAACTAGATTAGATTACAACCATGATCCTTTAATCTAGGATTAAACTAGAAAATCGTTAGAAATAGAGAAAATTGCCCAAGCAATAATTGGGCCAATGCCCTGAAACCCGTCAACTCGAGGTGTTTCCCTTCATTTTGAAAGGGGGTCAATGCATAGCCCCCTTGAGGCCCCCTGAGGTGCACCCAACAGAGGAACACACCACTACTCATGGAGGGGATTGTCAAAATCCACGCCCCCCTCCCCCCTCCCAACCACATGCAAATAATATAACACATACCCAACATTCTCCCACTTGTTGTTTTCTTTGCAAGCCTAGGGTTCTAGTGATTGACACTGTCAACAATTTAGGGCATCAATACCCATTTATTCTCTACACCAAGAGAACTTATTTGTACTGCTAGACTTCATCAAGGATTTTGCAACATTCTTCAAGGTGTCAAATTTCTCCAACAACACATTCTTGTCTTCACCCATATATCTCACAAAGTGATATTACACATCAATATGCTTTATTTTCAAATGATAAGTTAGATTCTTTGCTAGAAAGATTGCACTTTGACTATCGCACTTGAGCTTTACAACTTGTTCTACAAACCCAATATCTGAACACAACCTCTGAAACCATATAGCTTCTAGACTTGCATGAGTGGCTTCCATGTATTCAACTTCTATAGTTGAGAGCACAAATACATCATGTCTCCTACAAATCCAACTAATTTCTCCTCCAAATAGTTTAAACACATAACCACTTATATATCTCTTGTGATCAATATCTCCAACCCAATCAACATTAATGAAACATTGTATATCTATCACTATATCTCATCCATGTGTTCCATGATAGCATATTGCATAATCTATAGTCCCACACATGTACCTGAAAACGCTCTTTACAATTGTCTAGTGCTCCTTCCCTAGCCTTGACATATATCTACTAAAAACTCCCATTTCATGGGGAAATTATTGTCTAATAAAGACCATTGTATACATCAATATCCCAACAACACTAGCATAGGGTACCTGTGACATGCCTTCTTCCTCTTCCTGTGTCTTGGGACAGTTATTTACAGATAACTTTACACCTACAGGAATAGGGACCTTGACCGGTTTACTTTCCTACATATTAAACCTATGCAATATCATCTCAACATATTTGTTGTGATTAATCCAAATTTTCCTATTTGCACAATCTCTTTTTAATCTTGATTCCCATAATGAAGTTAGCAACACCGAGATCCTTCATACAAAATTTAGAGGATATTTACAATTTCACCTCCTTGATAACAACCATGTTGTTTCCTACCAACAACATGTCATCAACATACAACACTACATAAATGAAGTGATTACCAAACTACTTGGAATATACACAGTGATCAACCCTATATTTCAAAAATCCTAGTCCAAGGATGTATGTGTCAAACTTTTGGTACTGCATCCTAGGTGATTTCTTTTGACCATATAGTGACTTGTTTGTCTTAAATACCAACTTATTCTTTCCCTTCACTACAAAACCTTATGGTTGTTTCATGTGTATTTCTTCTTCAATATCACCATGTAGGAACATTATCTTCACATCCATCTTATCTACTTCAACATCAAAAGAAACAGTAATGGGGAAAATGAATCCAATAGAAGTTAATTTAGCAATAGGAGAAAATATTTCACCAAAATCAATTCTATCTACCTAAGCATATCACTTTTCTAGTAAGTGGGATTTATACTTCTCCACTTTAACTTGTTCATTCAACTTCTTCTTAAACAACCATTTTCTACCAACAATTTTTTTTCCACCTAGAAACTCAACTAGATCCCAATCCTTATTCTTATCCAAGGAATCCATCTCTTCAATCATCGCCTTTTTCTAGAGTTTAATATCCTATGAATCCATTGCTTCCCTGAAAGTTTTGGGATCATCATTAGTAATAGATAAAGAAAAATTAGCATGAAAACAGGTGGACTATACCTTTCTAGTTTCCTTCTTTCCCTCACTAATCTCCTCAATACTAGAGTATGAGATTCTTTTTCTTTTGATTCATCTTCTTTTGTTGAGTTAGATTTTTCATCATCCAACTCAAACTCTATTTTATTGAGTTCTTCTTCCATTGTAGGAGTTCATGTTTGGGAACATATTTAACCTCTCTAAAAACAACATCCTCACTGAAAAATAATATTCTTAGTGACTGGGTTCCAAAGTTTATAATCTTTGATACCATCTTTATAACCAATAAAGATAGATTTTTCAACTTTATTATCCAACTTGCTCCTTTTTTCCTTTGGAATATGTACATAAGAATCACATCCTAAAGCTATAAGATGTTTAAGAGATGGTTTCTTACCATTCCATGTCTCATGAGGATTTTTTTCAATCAAGGTTGATGTGGGTGATCGATTTACCAAGTAATGTGTAGTATCAACTACATCTACCCATAATTCATGTTCTAACCATACACCACTAAGGATGCTTCTTTCCTTTTCCATCAATGCCCTACTCATTCTTTCCACAACTCCATTTTATTAAGGTGTGTATGTCGTATTCTTTTTCCTTGATATTCTACACTTATTACTTAATTCCTCAATCTCATAATCGCAGAAATATCCACCATTATTTTTCCTCAATATATTTATTTTCTTTCGTGTCCGATTTTCTATCAGATCCTTAAACTCTTTAAATTTATCAAATACCTCATATTTATTCCTAAGAAAATAAATCCATGTGTTCCTTGAGAAATAGTCTATGAATGAAACATAATACATAGATTTACCTAGTGATGGACCATGCACAGGTCCAAACACATCACTGTGTATCAACTCTAAGATTCCATTTTCTCCTGTAGTACTAGATGAGAATCTTACCCAATTTTGTCTACCATATATGAAATGTTCACAAAAATAAAAATCTGATTTTCAATCAAACATGCTTGCAACAATAATTTTACCATGTAATGATGGAAGGCCAATATGTCCCAACCTTTAATTCCATAGCATGGTCTTATCTCCTGGGACAATATGAATCTCGTCTTCTTCATCTCTCTGTGCATGGACAATAGAACTATTACACCCTGCATGATTATGTGTGTTTCATAAAAAATTGTACAGATTTCCACACCGAACTCCCCTCATCAACACCATTTCTCCTCAAACCATTTTACAAGTTCTCTTCCCCAATAAAGTATCCACACCTGCATCATCCATCTTACCTACAAATATTAGGCTACCGGATAGATTTGGAATGTGTATAAACCCAATGAGAGTTCTAATCCTTCCATCTTTCATCAATAGTTTAGCCTTTCCATGTCCCATTATTTTGGTTGCTAAGTCTTATCCTAGGAAGACATCACCACCATTGTACTTTTATATTCATAGAACCACTCCTTGTGAGGAGTAATATGAAATGAAGCATCTGAGTCAATGAACCATAGACCACAATCTCCATGTGTACCTGTAGATTTCAGATAAACATTACCTCCTTCTTATGTGGAGGTTTCTGCCTCTATGGTAGAGGCATCGACATATCCCTTTGCTTTATCAACTTTCAAAACATAATCCATAAGGGTTATGATATTATTGTATTATTCACTTGATATTGCATATGAAAAGAGAAAAGTGAATATGAATAGTCATTGGAGTCCAAGAGACCTTGGAAAATAAATCCAAAGGTCATATTGATGTGTTTATATATGTATCATATTGATGAATTAATGCAATTCACATTTATATATTCTCCCATGTCCAACAATGGTATAAGAGAACCTTATTTCTTAGGCCAATTAAGTTATGGAAGTTTTCCATAGTTGAGTCTTCCTAATCCAAAAACAACTTTTTCTCCTTTTGTAGTTATTCCTTGCACGTTTTACTTGGAGAAACATTCCTCTTCTTGGGTTATTTTTCTAGTCTGTCAACCTATCCATGCCAATTTGTCTTGGGCACACATTTATTTCATGTTTTTTTCTACTAGGGTTTCTATACAGAAACACCTTTGTTCTCCATTTTGTGATTGAGAGTTTTCTTTACTCATCATCATTTTCACCCTCTTATCTGTTGGTTTTGGAGCCTGATTATCTTCTTGATTCAAAGGTCTTTTCTTTTTTCAAATGTGTGTTATATCCCATGAAGACTATACACCAACCCACATGGGCAGGGGCTCATCCCTTCAACAAGGGCTCAGGGGCGAAGCCCCAGAAGAAAAAATTGCCTTGTAAATGTATATTGTAATTTCATAGTAAATCTGGACCATTCATTATAAGGTCATAGATATAAAGGTGGAAGTTATGTTAGGATTTTTTTCCATAGAAAGAAACCATGTTTTATGATGGAATTGTCTTGCGGTTGTGTATCATTGAAAATATTGTATTCTAAGAGAGGATATTGTGAGAGAAAGAAGAGGAAGTTACATCGGGTGTGTTGTAGGTTGTATCCCTTCATTTTACTAGATAGTAAAAAGGAAGGATCTGGAAATTTCTCTCGTGGATGTAGCCCACACTAGGTGAACCACATATATCTGTGTCTCTATTGTACTGTGTATCTTTTGTGTTTTTATTTCCGCAATTTTTTTATTTTATTGCTCCACGATCCTGTTTTTCTAAAAACTAGTCGTAGAGCGAAAGGTAACTTGTAGGAAAAGAGGGTTCCTGGTTTGAGTGGGATAAATGGCAGAAGATAGAGATTTTAGGGTCAAGAAATTTAACATCCAAAACTATTAGTTATGCAAGATGCAGATGGAATATTATTTATATAAGAAGGATCTATTCCTACCATTTGGCATAATAGCAAAGAAGTCGATGTTCATGAAGGGTGGAGAATGTGAGGTTCTTGATAGAAATTCACTAGGAACGATATGAATGAGCCTGGCGGTGTCAGTTGCCTTCAATATTTCAAAAGAAAAGACAACGAAGGAGTTGATGGACGCATTTGCTAAACTGTATGAAAAAACCTTGATGTCCAATAAGGTATTTCTAATGAAGTGATTATTTAATATGAATATGTCAGAAGGTGGATCTATTGTAGATCATTTAAATGAATTTAATACTGTTACTAATCAACTAAATTATGTAAATGTGGACTTTGATAATGAGGTTAGGGCTCTTCTAATAATGTGCTCATTGCAAGAAAGATGGAATGGCTTGGTCATGGATGTAAGTAACTTTGTCTCTGGTTCAAACACTCTAACATTTGATGATGTTCTTGGTGTTATCCTTAGCAAGGAAATGTGATGGAAAAGCACATGTGAGACATCAAGTAATGTGTTAAATATGGAGAAAAGGGGAAGACCAAAGGATAGAGGAAAGAGCTCAAGGAACTACGAGAATTCTAGGAAGGGAAGATCCAAATTCAGACTGGGAAATATAGAGTGATGGAATTGTGGGAAGAAATGATATATGAAGAAAGACTACATAGCTCCAAAGAAACAAAGAGATGGACAACATGAGAAAAATTAGGAAGCAAATGTAACAGGTGATGTGTTACAATATGCTTTGATTTTTTCTGTAGATAATATTTATGAGCCTTGGGTAGTATATTCAGGGGATACATTTCATGCCACACCCCATAGGAAACATTTTCTAGATTATGTTCAATGTGATTTTGGACAGGTTCATTTGGGGGATGATGCACCATGAAAAATTGTTGGAATGGTAAGGTACAAATAAAGCAAAAGAATGGAAAACAATGGTTGTTGAAAGAAGTAAGACATGTTCCATATCTAAGGAAAAATATAATTTCAATAGGGAAGTTGGCAAGTGAAGGCTTTATATCCATATTTACAGATAAGGTGTGGAAGGTCACCAAAGGATCACTGGTGATAGCAAAAGGAGAGAAGGTGGGTACATTGTATTTATGTACTGGTAATATTGATTCTTTTATCTCTTTAGCTTCTATAGGAGTGGATACAACACTTTGGAAGCACAAGCTTGGACACATGAGTGAGAAGGCGATGCAAATAATTCAAAAAATAAATTTGTTATCAGATCTTACGCAAATTGATTTGGATTTCTGTGAGCATTGTGTTTATGGAAAACATAAGAGAATCAGATTTCTCGGAGTTGGAAAAGAAAATAAGAGTGAAAGGTTAAAGATTCTGCATACATATGTATGGGGACCAACTCATGTATAATCTCTTAGTATCCCTCTTTATTATGTTACACTTATTTATAATGAAAATAGAAAAACTAGGGTTTATTTCATTCGAAAAAAGTCTGATGTTTTTTATACTTTTAAGAAGTGGAAAGATTTGGTTGAGAATGAGACATGAAAAAGGTTGAAGTGTCTCAGATCAGAAAATAGAGGTGAATATTGCAACAAGGCGTTTGATGATTATTGTTCATACCATGGGATTTGTAGAGAGAAAACAATTCCAGGAACACCACGAGAAAATGGTGTGTCAAAAAGGATGAATAGGAGAATCAAGGAGCGTGCAAGGAGTATGAGATTGCATGTTGGGTTTCCCTTACATTTTGCATAGATCCTGTAAATATTGTTGTTTAATTAATAAACAGAGGACCTTCAATCACTTTGGATGGTGTCATTCCAAAGAAGGCATGGACAGGTAAAAAGGTAAACTATTCATTTTTGAAGACTTTCAGTTGTGAAGCATTTCTCCATATTGATAAAGAAAATAGAACAAAGATTGAAGCAAAATCCAAGAAGTGTACGTTTATTGGATACGGTCTTAATGATTTTGGTTATCACTTATGGGATTATGAAAATCACAAAATAATTAGAATTATAGATTTCATATTCAATGAGAAGGTCATGTACAAAGATCAGTTGCACAAAAAGAAACAGGAAAAAAAATAACTATAATACATAGTGCTTGATGAGATCACTGAAAAATAAATTCCAAAGGTACCAGAAAATCAAATTGTACAACATCAGGAGAAACATGTACCTCAAACTTCTACAAGTGTTGTTAGAATATCTATCGGGTTAAGTAGACCCCCTGAACTATACTCTGCTTCATTGTATTATTTGTTGTTGATTGATTCTAGTGAACCAAAAAGTTATTAAGAGGCAATGCAGGTAGACACTAAAAGGAAATGGGAGCAATGTATGAAAGGGGAAATGGATTCCTTGGTAAATAACCAGACTTGGGACTTGGTTCAGTTTCTTACGGAAAAAATAACATTCAAGAATAAATGGATTTACAAGTTGAAGGAAGAAGATGGAGGAAAAAAGAGGTACAAGGCTGGACTTGTTGTAAAGTGGTTTGCACAAAAGAAAGGTGTATATTTTGATGAAATATTTTCTCATATTTTTTAAAATGACTTCAATTAGGACTATTTTAAGTCTTGTGGCAGTAGAATATTTTCATCTTGAACAATTAGATGTAAAAACAACTTTTCTCCTTAGGGATTTGGAGGAAGATATTTATGCAACAACCACAGGGGTATGAGGTCAAAGGAAAGAAAAAATTGGTATGAAAGTTGAACAAGAGATTGTATGGCCTAAAGGAAGATCCAAGGCAGTGGTATTTAAAGTTTGACAGGTTTATGATAGAACAAGGTTATAGTAGATGTCATTTTGATCACTGTGTTTATTTCAAAAGGATAGAAAATGGGAGCTATATTATATCACTATTGTATGTAGATGACATGCTTGTTGCAAGGTCTAATATGCATGATATGAATGTGATGAAGAAGAAATTAGCTAGTTCATTTGCGATGAAGGTTTTGGGTGTTGCAAAGAAAATCCTTTGTATGAGAATAACAAGAGATAGGAAAAAATGTAAATTGACATTGTCTTAGGGTGAGTACATAGAGAAGGTGTTGGAGAGTTTTATAATGCAGAATGAAAAAACTTTTAGTACACCTTTGGCCAACCATTTAAAATTAACAAAATATATGTGTCCCAAGACATAGGAGGAGATAGAATACATGTCTAGGGTTCCTTATTCATCAACAATTGGTAGCTTGATGTATGCGATGGTTTGCACAAGACCAGATATTGCACATGCAGTGGGAGTTGTGAGAAGGTATATGGACAGTCTAGGTAAAGAACATTGGGAGGTATTAAAGTGGATTCTGAGGTATTTGAGAGTTATTTCTACTCATGCATTATGTTTTGGAGGTTCAAACACTATTCTACAGAGATATGTTGATTCATATATGGCAGGTGATAAAGATAGCAAGAGGAGCACCACAGGGTATGTTTTTAATTTAGGTGGAACAACAGTAAGTTGGATTTCAAAACTACAAAAGGTTGTTTCACTTTCAACAATAGAAGGAGAGTAGTAGGTTGTATGTGACAACGAGAGTGCCATTCATATTGAAAAGAACTCAACCTTCCATTTGAAGACTAAGCATATAAAACTCAGGTACCACTTCATATGATCCGTACCACTTCATATGATCTGTCTTGGAAGATGGAAATTTGAAGTTGGAAAAGATACATACTAGCCAGAATCCTACAAACATGTTAACAAAGGGAGTAACTAGGGAGAAATTGAGTTCATGCTTAGTTTCAATTGGTATTCAAGCATGAAGGTGAATATGAGAAGTTTTCTAGGTCCAAGGTGGATCATAGTAAAACAAGTACAACAGCAACGAAGTTGTTATGATTGGTCTCCAAGTGGGAGACTATTGGTTGCGGAGCTTGATTATCTTCCTAATTCAGAGATATTTGTTTTCAGTCGTGTTTATACCCCATGAAGACTATAAACCTAGGAAAATTGTAAACCCCTCCACATGGGGGGGTTGCAGGGGGGATTCCCCCCCTTGTGAGGTCTGGGGGGCTCATCCCCCTAGAGGAAAAAATGTCTTGTAAATGTATATTGTAATTTCATAGTAAATATGGATTGTTCATTATAAGGTCGCAGATATGATGGTAGAAGTTATGTTAGGGATTTTTCCCTAGTAGGAAACTCTCTTTTATGAGGGAATTGTATTATGGTTATGTATCATTGCGAATATTGTATTCTAAGATAGGATATTGTGAGAGAAAGAAGAGGAAGTTACAACAAGTGAGATGTACGTTTTATCCCTTTATTTTGCTGGATAATAAAAAGGAAGGACTTGGAAATTTCTCTAGTGTATGTAGCACAAATTGGGTGAACCATGTATATATGTGTATCTATTGTATTGTGTATCTCTTGTGTTTTATTTATGCATTTTTTTTATTTTATTGCTCCACGTTCTTTTTTTTCTAACATTATCTACCATGAACAACCATTAGGGTTTCCTCCCTGTAGTGTCTTCACGAAATCCACCCAAACCTTTAGCGTATTCTCCTCATCATTTGATCAATATCATGGTCTCCCCTACATTTAAGAATTTTAAATACCTTTGGTATGCATTGAACCATGAAAACTTGAGTTCTCACTTCCCAATCTGCATTTTCAAGATGAAAAAAAAGCATGGATGTCAATGATCATTCTCATCGTCACAATGGATTCCTATCAATAAGTGACCATATTGGGGATCAACCGTAGATGGAAATATATAATTGACCATATTAGGGATCGACCATAGATGGAAATATATAACAAGACATTCAAAGATATTTTTATTACATTCTCAGTCGCCAATTCACATGTGTTAGGGTTCCAATTGAACCAAGTATATGTTCTCAATTTTCATCTGTTAATTCACTTGTGTATTTAACCTCCAAAACATAGTAAAACGATTAATACAATCACTTGAATTGTTTGATTTTTTTCAATTGTGTTATGTCGTAATGGTGCTGTGAATTTGCATAAAATGATGTGAACTTGACTCTAATATCCTCTCTCTACACAAACATCCCTCAAGAGATGAAGAAGAAAATGCCATCAACTATATTCCTTGAAGGATCATAAGTCTTGGAGAAGACTAGAATCATTTCTTCGTCGCTGCTCACTATCCTCGTAATTGAAAGCATGGTGATGCCTTGCTTTCAAGGCGTCCTTTTCTTCTGCAAAATACTGGTGGCATAACTGATAACAGTGGACTTATCGTTCCATTCGTGCACATAACTGATCTGAATGAAAAGAGAGCCAAAATTGGCTAGGATGGACTCTTTGTCATGGATGATAGCTTTGCGATACATCAAATACTTCGTAGGAGGAAGTTGTGGGTCAATTCCCAAAGATGAAGTTATTAAAATGAGAGAGTAGAGTATTACAGACAAATAATAATGTCAATCACTGTATTGAATTAATCTCATGAATACATATAAATGCAACAAGATTTGTCTTAAAATAGACAAACTATATTGATCAAACAATATCTTGGTTGAGTGAATATCTCAACCTCACAAAATTATATGACACTTAGTTGGAGATAATCTCTCTCACAACCAACTATATCACAATCTCCTAAACTGTATGATCAAACCACTCTCGTAGAGATTGAATCTACTTCTCAATACATTAGCAAGCATATTATATAAGTAGGAATTATATATCCCAACACTCTCCCTAAATTACTACTAATCTAAATATCTATGTGGTCATATCTTCATCATTGTCAGGGTTTCAATATTTTGAACTTTCTTCTTCTTCAACTTGTACATGCATCTGATTATTGATGTCCATATAAAAAACAATCCATCTATCAGAATACATGGGTCATCAGCCGCTATAACTGTCAGTTCTCTAGAAATGCTTTTCAACTACACAGATAATCAACATATTAGACTCTCCCTTAATCATAACTTGGTCCATCACATTATGAGATAAATCTATCTCACATTCCCCCCCTTAATCGAAGATTCAATTTCTTTGACTCAACATCAAGCTTAGATACAAGTCCTCTTGCCACCCTCATACCTATCCAATTGGTTAATTCGACAACTTGATGCCACATCCTCTCTATTTAGAGAGGGATAAATATCTGTAAATCTGCACCAAAACATGTATGCCTGAATCACAAGGCTTACAACAAACATGGGGAACTAACTTGTCTATAATGAGGCAATACAATTTGGACCAAAACTCTAGGGTGTCAGGTACAACCGATCATGCACTTCCTGCATCTCATATGCATCATTAATTTAGGTACAACAAGCATCTAAAATGATTTACATCAACACAAAGGTTAATAATATGCCCAATATACAATCCCATTACAATATTAAGATCATTCTCATCTCATTACCATCACTTTGCTTTGCCTCTCCATCCTGATTGTGCCTTCTTTGTCTTCACTATCATTGTCTTGGAGTTTTCATATTCACCCATCTGTGATTTGTCATAATAGACAATTCTAACAAAAAAAAACACTACACTTCATATTAAGTTGGCTAGACTCAATATGGTAATTAACTTCAATAATTCCAAAAAAATTTCAATACCAATGTGAATGAAGATCCACAAATTTTAATGTACACGCATTATAATTTTCAAATGCTCAAATTTAATAACACATTCACCCGATATATCAGATACCAAAACACTTCCATTAAATATTAATGAGATGAGACAACTCCACCAATATTTGGCCCAACCACTCAAATGAATGAACCCGTTTTCCATGCAACTAATTCAGTGGAACATGGCTCTATTATGTCACTGCATTCAAGACAATAACATTTCCTTTATTATCCACATCAACTATAGCTGAATCACCCTCTTTGATATCACCAACAAGCATGTTGAAGACATCTTGACCAATTATTCAAGAAATATAGTTCCCACCATGAATCCATAAAAACAAATAACATACCTCTAGTAAAATTAAAACACATATACCCTTATTTCATGCATATTGTACATCGTTTTCTCATGTTGTACGAGTGGTCCATCATCATAGTTCTGCAACATTTTTCTATAGGATCTATGCGAACTCAATCTATGGCTCCCTTACGTGCTTCTAAGACTCTTCTACGTGATGAACATGCAATTGAAGATCGCAACGCCACTCGTGCACACAAAATGCAGTAAGAGGCCCGTGCACTCTTCTACGGAATTTTATGTCTGGATCCGATGGACATTGGACAAGATTGTCATGACATGAGTGATGAGTCTTCTGGAAGTGGGAGACATTGGATAGTAGTCACTCGTTCTTTCAGCGAACACAAATCCAATCTTTCCACACAACTTTTCTCTCCACGCAGTGCCAACAACGACTTCGTTGATCTGGGATCACCTTCAAATCCATGTATCAGTCTCACCCAATACCAGACGACTCTAGCACATTATGATTCGACGGATAGGTACGATTGAATGGAGAAATGGACTGATAATTCCTCTCAAGTAGAGAAAAACGAATAACAAACTATAAAGAAGAACATGGGCACACGAGAACGATTCCAGAAAATATTTATGGCGAGCGGGTCGAGATTTCCATCCCGAATCTCCCTGCGTTTGATTTACCAAAGAGGGTGCACAACAATCTCCTCCATGCGACAATGCTCTCCCACGTAGACTCCACCGCAAACGCTGGAAACTCCTCTCTTGTACGTAGGAAACAACTCTTTTTCCTGCTCACTCTTCAAATAGTGGCATCCCACAACAATAATGACAATCACACTTCTGCAGGTATAACAATCTACTCTCAAACATGTTTACTGAAGCAGACCCCAGACCCTCAGACCGGAGTCCGCACAGGATCTTTCAACTTCGGCCCCTTAGAATCTCACTGACTCTCTTATTTCCTCTCGGGAAATTATTCACTCACCCTTACTAAGTATAATTCACAGACCCTCCTAAGTTATGCCCGCATGGTCATTCACCGGCCATGAACTCCATATTCAACACCCAACTGACATTGGGGATTTTCTCATTTCTTTTCGGGATACCGGATTTTGCGATTTCACAGATCCCGTGGTCGAACAACTTACCTCTTCGACCTCCAAAACCCGAAACACCAAACGCTGGACCCTTCTTGCCACTGTTTTCGGTTTTTCGCTCTTCGCAATTTCGGGAGTTGTAATGACGCACAACTCTACCTCTCGACTCCCGGGGTTCCGAAACCCGAATTACCGAAATCCCGAAAAGTCCACCCTTAGCCCTGCTACACTTTGCGACTTCGGGATTTCCTTGGCACTATGTCTCGTCCCCTTGTCAACAGGATTCTCGGTATGCTGAATCCCGAAACACCGAAACACTAGTATTCTGCTTCCAAGGAAAATCAACGGTTGTGGTTCTTCCCCTTGATCCAACGGTTAGCACGATTTCCCGTATCGGGAGTTCGTAAGGCTTGTCTTCGAACTCTCTGTCTTGTATACCTTCCAAAACTTGAATTCCCGAAATGTTGAATTCCCGAACTTGTCACTCTTTGACTTCACACACGAAACCTCCTTTTGCATTTTCGGGAACTTGATCAATAGGTCACAATCGACGGTCCATGTTGACTCAGCCTTTCGAAGGATAGATCTATCCAACGCTTAACTCCCCTGCAACTTTCCTGGATCCTACGGTCCTCGCTATTTCGAGAGTTCTCCTCGGAGAATTTCGACCGTTCAATCTCCCCCTCAAAGAACCTCTGGCTCAAATCAAACCTGTGATCCTCCTCTAGGATTTAACCTCTGCATAACTACTTGCACTTCTTTCCTTTCTCTCAAATGATTCAAAGGTCCTAACCCTCTTGAGCTTCCTTTCGGCAACTCAAATCTCCTAATAGAATTTCTGCACGCACTTCTTGCGGCACTTCTTCAAATACTTATGAGTATTTGGATTCCCGACTATGTGCACTTCCTTTGCAACAACAGTCTTTCGATTTCTCAACCTTAGTTTATAAGTTCTAAGGTCTCGACCCGCCTACACACACCTTGCACGGTTTTTGTGCTTTGTCTACACTGCTGCAGAATTGAGAACAATGGTATCCCTCCTGCGCTTTCAGAGATGAACTCTGAACTCCGTCAACACACTCCTTGCGGATGCTTCACTGCACTCCTTGCAAGAACTTTTACTCAAGAAGAGTTACAATTGAAACTCATTCCCTTACTCTCTCTCAGACTTCAAACACTTAACATGAAATCATACATACCAACATAAAAACAAGTGCACAACAGAAAGAGTAAAACAACCATAAGCATAGCATTCATCATGTACACACAAAAAGCATTAGAACACCATGAGTCTGAATTAAAGCTTTATATATTAATATCATAACTTTTGTACATGGGTTCTTCTCCACAACTCTCTGCTTCTTCTCTATGCTAATGTGCTTACTCCTACAATCTCTGATTGATACAATGATACAAAGATTAGGGTCTTTATAGTCGTTTTCCCTCCAGCTCCTAAAATTGTCTAATCTAGATTTTTTTTAAAATCTACCTACCTTCATTAACTATGCATAAATGCCTCTACATCCTACAGATAAGAGCGGATCACTCAAGATATGTTTACCATATGGAAGTACACCTTCTTAACTATTTCATTAATGTTTGTGCATCCACACTTTCAAAAACATTTCAAACATTTTCAACATGTGCCAAAAATGTGATGGCGTTCATCCCTGCTGTCTTCCGCCTCCACTCTTGTTTGTTGCTGACAATGCTCCTGCATCATACTCCCTCACTTGAAAATTTTCATGGACTCTTGTTCATGAGCTCTTGCACGGTCTGTCCATGCTTCTGAATTTCTGCTTCATTCTCCCAGGTGGCATCTTCAACTGGATGTCTCTTCAATTTGACCAAGTATTCAAAATACTCTTTCCTCCTAGTCCTCTTGCTGATTCTCTTGTCAAATATACCCTCCATCTGTGGTCTTTCAGCTACAGGCATTTGTTTAGTCCATTGAACCTCTGTTTGTTCATTGTCTGCTCCTGTTTCTTCATCTTTGTAAGGGTACAAATCTGAGATATTGAATATCGATGAAATTCCAATCCCATCGGGTAATTCAATCTCATATGCGTTTGCCCCAAATCTCTTCATGACCTTGCATGGTCCAATCTTCTTCATTTTTAGTTTGTTATATGTTCCCCTTGGGAACCTTTCCTTCCTCAGATGTGCAAGAATCAGATCACCAACTTCAAATTGAAGTTCTCGCCTTTGTTGATCTGCTCTGCGCTTGTACTCTTGATTCGAATTTTGCAATCGCTCCTTCACTTGGCTGTGAAGTTCTTTCATCGTCTCTGCAAAATCCCCTGCACTAGCACTTCTAGTTTCATTATGTTCTGAATCTTTCAATTCATAAACTCCTCTTGGTTGCATTCCATAAAAAATATGAAATGGACTCTATCCTGTGCTTCTGTTGTGTGAATCATTGTAAGCAAATTCTGTCTGCGGCAGAATGTGATCCCATTGACTGTGGTGTTCAGTCACTAGGCTCCTTAGCAAATCTCCCAAGATCCTATTCACAACTTCTGTCTGTCCATCCGTCTGAGGATGATAAGCTAAGCTAAAAGACAAATTTGTCCCCAGCTTATTACATAAAGCCCTCCAGAAATGTCCCACGAACTTGGTGTCTCGATCTGAAACTATACTTCTTGGTAAGTCGTGAAGTCTGACGACTTCTTTGAAAAACAGGTTCGCAATGTGAGTTGCATCGCTAGTTTTCTGACATGGTATGAGATGTTTCATCTTTGAAAATCTGTCTACATCACAAAGATTGAATTGAATCATATTTGTGTCCTTGGCATCCCTAACACAAAATCCATGCTCACTGCATCCCATGGCCTCTCAGGTATGGGTAATGGCTGGTATAACCCTATGTTCTGTCTTTTCCCCTTTGTGTGCTGGCAAATTCTGCATCTATCCACAAACCTTTTGACATCGGTTCTCATCCCTGGCCAAAAATATGAGCCATTTAATTTTGAGAATATTTTATCATGACCAAAATGTCTGGCCAATCCTCCACTATGCTTTTCTTTTAGCAGATTCTCCCTCATGGAGCATTTTGGAATACATAACTGACTGCCCCTGAATAATAATCCATCTTGGATCATATATTCGGTCCATTTGCTTCTGTCCCTGAGAATTGGATTCTCAGACGCCTCATATGCTTCCCTAAAATCTGGGTCATCCTTGTACATTTATTTGAGGTTATCAAAACCCAAAGTTTTGACTCTAAATTCCTACATCAGCAAACATTTCCTACTCAAAGCATCAACAACTTTGTTAGTAGTTCCAGAAATATGTTTAATTACAAAAGTAAAATTATGCATGTATTCAACCCATTTTGCATGCTTTTGGTTCAACTTTTCCTATTGAGTCACGAATTGCAAAGCATGATTATCACTGTACAAAACAAACACTTTAGGAACCAAATAATGTCTCCATTTCTTCAACGCTTGTATGACTTCATAGAATTCCTTGTCATATGTTGAATATTTAATCTTTGCTCCATTTAGTTTTTCACTGAAGTATGCGATCGGTCTGTCATCTTGACTCAAAACCACTCCTATCGCAAATCTGCTTGTGTTACATTTGACCTGAAACATCTTGTTGAAATCCGGCAACACCAAGATTGGTTGTTCCGTGATCTTCTTCTTCAACAGGTCGAAACTCTTCTCTACTTCCTCTGTCTAGTGAAAAGATTTATGTTTTTTCTTCACCGTGTCCATCATCGGTGCGCTAATTCCACTGAAATTTCTGATAAATTTCCTGTAGAAACTAGCCAATCCATGAAAGCTTCTAACTTCAAATATACTCTTCAGCGATGACCAATTCTTGATCACCTCCACTTTATCTAGATCCATTTTCAGCTTATCTGCAGAGATAACAAACCCCAAATAAATGAGCTCTGTTTTCACGAATGATGATTTCTTCATATTTATCAGCGACTTCTCTTGTTGTAATCTCTTCATCACTGTAGCCAAATGCTTCAAGTGTTCTGTTTCTGTCTTGCTGAAAATCAATATATCATCAAGGTATACGATGACAAATTTTCCTATGAAATTCTTCAGGACTTTATTCATCAATCTCATGAAAGTACTGGGCACATTTGTTAAGCCAAACGACATAACAAGCCATTCATACAGCCCGTCATTTGTCTTGAATGTTGTCTTCCATTCATCACCTTCTCTCATTCGGATTTGATGATACCCATTTTTCAAATCAATCTTTGAAAAACAATTTGCTCCACTCAAGCAATCCATCAAAGCATTCATCCTTGGCAATGGAAATCTGTACCTGATGGTAATCTTGTTTATTTCTCTTGATTCTATACACATCCTTCAGCCTCCATCTTTCTTTGGGCTAAGCATTGTTGGAACAACACATGGACTCAAGATTTCTCTAACCAGTCCCTTGTCCATTAAGTCCTGGACTTGTCTTTTAACCTCTTCATTCTCCTCCGGTGTTAATCTGTACACTGCTTTGTTTGGTAAACTAGATCCAGGTATGAGATCAGTATGATGACTTATACTTCTGATTGGTGGTAATGAACGAGGTAGTTCGTCCACTACTATATCAGAAAACTCTTCCAGTAACTTTTGTATTTCTTCTGGTAAATCATCCATCCTTGTACTGGTCAAAACAATTCTAGGCTTCCTGACCACCATGAATTGTGTGTCTTCCTTCTTTTTAACCTCCTTAAGAAGTTCCCTCCCACTCATGAGAAGTACAGTGTTGCTTACCTCTGGTTTCACTTCTTTATCCTTAATTGGCAACAACATGTGAGTTCTCCCATTCTTCTCCAGGGTGTATGTGTTCTTTCTCTCATCATGAATCACATTCCTGTCATATTGCCATGGTCTACCCAGCAATAGATGACAAATGTCCATGGGAATGACATCACATAGTATTTCATCCTTATATCCTCTTATTTTAAATTCAACTAAACATTGTTTAGTGACATTTACCTGATGTCCTTTTTGTAGCCACGAAACTCTATATGGGCTTGGATGTTCAATAGTCTTCAGCTCCAGCTTTTCCACCATCTCTGTAGAAACGAGATTGTCTGTGCTACCACTGTCCACGATGACCTTGTATACCCTGTCCTTGGTCTTGCAAGAAGTCCAAAAAAGTATGTTCCTTTGGACTGGATTCTCTGCCTCCTTCTCTGGCATTAAGAGAACTTTCCTCATCATCAGTGATCTTCCATCCTCAGCATCTTCTGCCTCAACATTCCATCTTTGTGCTTCGGCAATGTGAGTTTCACCACCTTCTTTCTTCTTATCTTGACACTCATAAGATTTATGTCTGATTTTTCCACAGGTAAAACATTTCACTTCACCACCTCTACGTCTTCCTCTTCCTCTAGTTCAAGGAAAAGTATTTCTATCAGCATACTGTCCTATCTGTGAGCTTCCTCCTCTCTCAGTTTGAGGTTGAGTTTGAGGTTTCTTCCCCTCTTCTTTATATTTCCGAGTTCTGTCTTGGGCAACTGCTTTTCCTCTAACCTGACTCCTGCCTTGGCCTCTTTGACCTTGTTTTCGGCTCAGCTTCTCTTCATCTTTCAGAGCCATCTGATAAGCATCTTCTACTGTTCGGATGGTCATCATGCTCATCTCATCCTTAATGTCGTATCTCGGACCATTCATGTACCTGGCAACCTTTTCATCATCACTTTCCCAATGACCTGCTCTGATGTTTATCCTGTAGAACTCTTCAGTGTATTCTTTCACTGTCATCAATTTCTGTCTCAAATTCTGCATCCTTCGGAACAGAGTAATTTGATAATCCTTGGGTATGAATTTTGCCTTCATCTTTGCAATCATTCTATCCCAACTTTTGATTTTCTGCTTGCCTTTGCAGCATCTGTCATCCTACAGTTCATCCCACCATAATGTTGCATG
The DNA here is from genome assembly GCA_010110895.2 of Picea sitchensis. Classification (NCBI taxonomy): domain Eukaryota; kingdom Viridiplantae; phylum Streptophyta; class Pinopsida; order Pinales; family Pinaceae; genus Picea; species Picea sitchensis. Next base: position 65,822 of record SNQJ01S0007236.1, on the reverse strand, counting down.
TCCTTTAAGTCTTGTGATAGCATGTTTAACCTTCTTGTCTTCCTCAACATCCTCATAGTCAAAATATTTATCCAGAGCTCTAATCCAGTCTAGAAGCTCTTCAACATCCAGGTTTCCGTCATACATGGGAATCTCGATTTTTTCCCTGGAACATATCCTTGCAACAACCCTAAATAGGCATTCTTCTGCTGCATCTTCGGCTACAACTTCTTCATTTCCAGCTTCATTTTCACTTTTAGATTCGTTGATGTCCCTAGCATCAACTGTGCGCGTCTGTTCTATCTCCATGGCATCAAGCCCGACACGTAATTCATGCATCTCTCGTTCCCTTGCTGGATCAGGTAATTGTCTGTCTCTTATTCTTGGAATTTCCCTTTCCTCTCGTGGATCAAGTATTTGCCTATCTCTTCTTCTCGGAGAAATGGCTGTAAAATTCCTCTTTTCCCTGCTACAGAAAGCAAAGAAATCTTTCTATGCTCTGATACCACAAATGGCGCAAACCCCAGACCCTCAGACTAGAGTCCACACAGAATCTTTCAACGTCAGCCCCTTAGAGTCTGACTGACTCTCTTATTTCCTCTCAGGAAATTATTCACTCACCCTTTCTGAGTATAATTCACAATCCCTCTTGAGTTATGCCCACGTGGTCATTCACCTACCATGAACTCCACATTCAACACCCAACTGACATTGGGGATTTTCTCATTTCTTTTCGGGATATCGGATTTTGCGATCTCTCAGATCCCGTGGTCGAACACCTTACCTCTTCGACCTCCAAAACCAGAAACACCAAAGGCTGGACCCTTCCTGCCACTATTTTCAACTTTTCTCTCTTCGCGATTTCGAGAGTTGCAATGATGCGCAACTCTACCTCTCGACTCCTGGGGTCCCGAAACCCAAATTACCGAAATCCCGAAAAGTCCACCCTCAGCCCTGCTACACATCACGACTTTGGGATTTCCTTGGCACTATTTCTAATCCCCTTGTCAACAGGATTCCCGGTATGCCAAATCCCGAAACACTAGTATTCCGCTTCCAAGGAAAATCAACAGTTGTGGTTCTTCCCCTTGATCCAATGGTTAGCGCGATTTCGCATACCGGGAGTTCGTAAGGCTTGTATTCGAACTCACTGTCTCCTATACCTTCTGAAACCCGAATTCCCGAAATATCGAATTCCTGAACTCGTCACTCTTTGACTTCACACACGAAACCTCCTTTCGCGTTTCGGGAACTTGATCAACGAAGGTTTTGGCTTGCCCTCCACGCTCCCGAACTCTAAATTCCCTAAATGATCTGACGACTTGAATAGGTCACGATCGACGGTCCACGTTGACTCAGCCTTTCGAAGGATAGATCTATCCAACGCTTAAATCCCCTGCAACTTTCCTGGATCCTACGGTACTCGCTATTTCGGGAGTTCTCCTTAGAGAATTTCAACCATTCAATCTCCCCCTCAAAGAACCTCTGGCTCAAGTCAAACCTGTGATCCTCCTCTGGGATTTAACCTCTGCATAACTACTTGCACTTCCTGACTTTCTCTCAAATGATTCAAAGGTCCTAACCCTCCTGAGCTTCCTTTCGGCAACTCAAATCTCCTAATAGGATTTATGCACGCACTCCTTGCGACACTTCTTCAAATACTTATGAGTATTTGGATTCTCGACTCTGTGCACTTCCTCTACAACAATAGTCTTTCGATTTCTCAACCTTAGTTTATAAGTTCTAAGGTCGCAACCCACCTGCACACACCTTGCATGGATTTTGTGCTTTGTCTGTACTACTGTGGAATTGAGAACAACGATATCCCTCCTGAGCTTTCAGAAATGAACTCTGAATCCCGTCAACGCACTCCTTGCGGACGCTTCACTACACTCCTTACAGGAACTTTTACTCAAGAAGAGAAACAATTGAAACTCATTCCCTTACTCTCTCTCAGACTTCAAACACTTAACATGAAATCATACATAGTAGCATAAAAGAAAATGCACAACAGAAAAAGTAAAACAACCATAAGCATAGCATTCAGCATGTACACACAGAAAGCATTAGAACACCATGAGTCTGAATCAAATCTTTATATATTAATCTCAAAACTTTTGTACATGGGTTCTTCTCCACAACTCTCTACTTCTTCTCTATGCTAATATGCTTACTCCTACAATCTTTGATTGATACAATGATACAAAGATGAGGGTGTCTATAGTCGTTTTCCCTCCAGCTCCTAAAACTGTCTAATCTAGATTTTTTTTTAAATCTACGTACCTTCATTAACTATGCATAAATGCCTCTACATCCTACAGATGAGAGAGGATCGCTCAAGATCTGTTTAACATATGTAAGTACGCCCTCTTAACTATTTCATTAATGTATGTGCATCCAAACTTTCAAAAACATTTCAAACATTTTCAACATGTGCCAAAAATGTGATGGCGCTCATCCTTGCTGTCTTCTGCCTCCAAGCTTACTTGTTGCTGACGATGCTCCTGCATCATTTACAAGTCCTCTAATACCATATTAAAATTGGACAGTAGAGTATTACACACAAATAATAATGTCAATCATTGTATTGAATCAATCTCATGAATACATATAAATACAATAAGATTTGTCTTAACATAGACAAACTATCTTGATCACACAATCTCTTGGTTGAGTGAATATCTCAACCTCACACAATTCTATGACACTTAGTTGGAGAGAATCTCTCTCACAACCAACTATCTAACAATCTCCTAAATTGTAGGATCAAACCACTCTAGTAGATATTAACTCTACTTCTCAATACATTAGCAAGAATATTAGATAAGTAGGAATTATATATTCCAATAGAAGTGGTGAAATTTCTCAAACTTGTTTCAGTAGAACCCAATAACAATAATAGGTTCTTTCAAAAGGGCTTCCACTTTGTGGGATAGGTTATTGATCGGTGTTGTACTACTGATCAAAATTTTCTCTTTTATAACCTAGTGCCTCTTCTATCGAAGGACCTTCGAAGTATACAACTGTAATCCATTGGCATGCTTCCTTATTAAGAAGGTTCATATTCCTTCTCACTGGTGTTGGGATTTGGTGACAACGAATTTCTCCAAGGATGGATCTGGATCCTATTATTCTGTATTGGTTACAACTAAATAGACCAAGTTAGAATATGGATAGGGATTTCATTTAATAATCGGTTTCTTGTGAATGTATATAAATTCATGTAAGCCCATAGAGGAAAATGAGAGAGACAGAGTGAGAACTTGTTAGTCTGTTGCAATCTCCATAATCTGAATAATAAGACAACCAATGCCTATTCTTGGTGGACATAGCCCAATGTTTGGGTGAACCACGTGAAATCTCTTTGTTTCTTATCTGTGTGATTGTTAATTATCATATGTGAATTGTGGTTTCCGCATTTGCAATTCTAACAAGTGGTATCAGAGCTGGTTGGAGGAGAGGTGTCGAGGGCGTCAAATTATCGGAGGGGCCGTAGAAGTGAAACCTGTGTACAGTGCATCAATTTCTGCATCATTTCAAGGGCCTCCTCTTGGAAGGTGCGACGTCCTATAGGCTGACCTTCCCCTACCTGAAAATTCCTGAGCATGTCGCACCCTGACTGTATTGAGAGGGGTGACGACCACCCCACATAGTCGCAGCCTGGTTGTGTACGAAGGTGTGATGACTCTTTGAAGCTCATCACACTCCAATTGCATTGGGAGGTGTGATGACTCTCTTTAAACAAAATTCACGATCTCTCTGGAAGAAAAAATTCGCATGCTTTTCAAAGAATTCAAGGTATGAAGAATTGAATTTTGGGTTTTTTAAAAGGAATTACTATATTTGGAATATAGTATGGAATATAGTATTTGGAATTTAGTATGTAGAAGGTATAAAGTGAATTAAAAAGGTTAATTTTATTTTTAAATAAAAGGTGAGGTTGGTAAAAAGATTTTTTAATTAAACCTTTTATTAAACATTTTGGGTTAATACTATTATTCCTCTACATTTAAAAGGGTTTTATAAGAAGTGGGTATTAGGAGATTTTTTTCCAATGGTTAAGATGCAGAGTTCGAAGTTTGAAGTTGAAAGGTTCAGTGGTAAAAGCAACTTTGAGCTCTGGAAGCTCAAGATGGGGGATTTATTGGTGCAACAAGGGTTGCAAAAAGCATTGGCAGGCAAGTCAAAGAAACCAACAGCCATGACGAATGAGGAATGGGAAGATCTGGATGCAAAATCTCTTAGTACCATTCGTTTATGTATGGAAGATGATGTTCTTTTTAATATCATAGGAGAGGATACAACATCGGGCTTATGGATCAAGTTGGAAAGTTTATATATGATGAAGTTCTTGACGAGAAAAATCTACTGGAAGAGACGGTTGTACAGTTTGCGGATGAAAGAAGGTACAAAAGTTGTTGACCATTTAAATACCTTTAATACCCTTATAGTTCAATTGACTAGTATGGAAGTTAAATTCGAAGATGAAGATAAGGCTATTACAATATTGTGTTCATTTCCTGAGTCTTGGGATAGTCTAGTCACCTCTATTAGCTTTCCCTCAATAGATTTTTTAGATTATGACTTTGTTGTGGGAGATTTGTTGGCTGAGAAGATGAGGAGAAAATCTAGTCAAGAAACTTCAACTTCAGAGGCGATGCTGGTCAGAGGTCGAACTAAAGAGAAAAATGAGAGATTTTTTCTCGATCAAAGTGAAGACACATAAATGGTAAAGAAAAATGTTGGTACTATGGCAAAACATGACATCTCAAGAAAGATTGCTAGAAGAGAAAGGAATCTGAGGAAAACTCTACGAAGGAAGAAAATTTGGTTGTAACAAATTCAGGTATGACTGATCAAGTTTTATCTGTTTCTAGTCATTTACAATATCAAGAAGAATGGCAGTTAGATTCAGGTGCCTCCCACCACATGTGCTCACATAGAAATTGGTTCATTTCTTACCAATCTATTGATGAGGGTGTAGTGTTTATGGGAAATGGTATTCCTTGTAAAACTATCGGGGTTGGAAGTATTAGAATCAAGATGTTCGATGGTATTGTTAGGGAATTAATGAATGTTAGATATGTACCTGAGCTTAAATCAAATTTGATTTCATTGGGAGTGTTGGATTCTTGTGGATATAAGTATACAGGTCAAGGTTGAGAAATCACATCGTCGAAAGGTAGTTTAGTAGTGATGAAGGCAACACAAGTTGATAACCTTTATAAGATGGAAGGGAGTATTGAAGTGGCATCTGAGGTGACAGATGTATCTCCTTGTTTATGGAAGAAGCATCAAGGTCATAAGAGAAAGAATGAATTGCAGGTACTGGTAAGCGGTAAATCATTTCCAAACTTAAAATCTTTGTTTCTGAATTCTTGCTTGTTTTATATCTCTGCAAGTTATGATGGTGGTATAAATGGATGTTGTGTGTGGGATCCTACTTCTCACAATGTCATCATTGACAGAGATACAATATGTATGGAACAACCAAAAGGGTTGATTCAAGATTGCAACAGTAAATTTGTTTGCATGCTAGATAATTCATTGTATGGCTTATTGGTACCCACGAAAATATACAAGAGGTTTAAATCCTTCATAGTGAGTCAAATTTTTTAAAAGGGTAGGAATGACTATACAATTTATAGTTCATTCACAATCTTGATGTTATTTGTTGATGATATGTTTGATCCAAGCCGAAGCATGGATAAAATCACTAAGAAAATGACTCAGGTGGACAGGACAATTCAGATGAGGGATCAAGGAGCAGTAAAACACGTTATGGACATAGAAGTACACAAAGATGGTAATGGTAAGTTGTGGTTGGAGTTCAATATGAACATTGTAAAACCAATTTTTATCCCTCTTGATTTTCGTTATAAGTTTTCTTCAAGCATACGTCATGTTATAAAGAAGAAAAGGTTATGTCTCATGTAAGTTCAGTAGGAGGTCTATTGTATGTGATGAAATGGTTAATAATAGATGATTCACATGCTATCAATGTTGTCAGATACGTGACAGATTTAGGTGTTGCGGTGAAATGGGTGCTTCAACATTTGAGAAGCACAAATATCACCTATAATGGTTACATTGAGATAGTCTATGATAGTTGTAATGTATATTTTACAGGTGTTTTGGATAGAAGGAGATCTATCACTAAATATGTCTCACAACACAGTTGTGGAAAACATGTTGGAGGTGGAGTGACCCCTCAGGAAATCCAAACTCGTGCAAGTCACACATGAGAGATCATGAAACCAGTTTTATTAGAGAGGCTGCAGTGGTGCTTGGCTTATTTTGGCTTGCAGAAAAAGTGATGAACAAAAGGAAGGAGCAAGGTATCAGGTTAATTGTTGTCAAGGTGGGTATTGTTGGGATTTGGTGACAACGAATTCCTCCAAGGATGGATCTGGATCCTATTATTTTGCGTTGGTTACAACTAAATAGACCAAGTTAGAATATGGATAGGGATTGCATTTAATAATCAGTTTCTTGTGAATTTATATAAATTCATGTAAGCTCGTAGAGGCAAATGAGAGAGACGGAGTGAGAACTTGCTAGTCTATTGTAATCTCCATGATCTGAATAATAAGACAAACGATGCCTATGCTTCATGGATGCATCCCAATGTTTGGGTGAACCAAGTGAAATCCCTATGTTTCTTATGTGTGTGATTGTTAATTATCATATGTGAATTGTGGTTTCCGCATTTGCAATTCTAACAACTGGTATATTTGTGTTCACAATGAGACGTTCCCTTCTCATGATTTGTGATCGACCTTTGTTGAAAATGTAGGTTGTCATTTTCTACATTATCAACCATAGGTGGTGATGTAGGGTTAATTTTCTCAAAAGAAATATTAGCAACACCAGTAACAAATCGTCTTGTGCTCTACTTTTATGGACAATTTATAATTTTGGGCTCCTTTCCAACTCTCGCATATAATATCCAAGTTTAATTCAAGTCATGGTTGAAGTTTTATGTACAAATAGAATGGCATAATTTATGATTATTTGAAAGGTAATATCCTCCATTGGGGTAGGTTTGTTGTGACAGACATGCATCAAACAATTGTTGTTGGAGTCATCAACGCTTTTGAGAAAAAGGATTCTATTGGTACCAAGATCACCAAGGCTGCGACCAAGAATGGTAAATGATTTTTTTTTCTACTAAATACTTCTTTGTATTACATGGTTACCATATTGCTACATGGTGTAGAAGTTTGTCTCATTCCGTTGCACAAATATTTTGTAGTTAGGGGGTTGGTACCATATTAATGGACATTGATGCATGGAGAGAGTTGTGGATAGTATTTTACCTCGGTTTCTCATTATTTAGGAGTTTCATTGTTGTAGAAAAGAAGTAGTTGGTAAGGGCACTAGTAAACCACTAGTAAAGATCTCCATCCAGACCCCACCTTCCTTGAGAAGAACTCATTGAGACCTTTCAAGACAAACATTGTATTCATGATTGATGACATACCTGGGATTGAAGGTGGACCCTAGAGAAAGAATCCATTGAGGATGGTGGATGATAGAAATCACCATGGTGTTGACGTTTTCCTTCAGTCTACTTTGATCATTATTGTGTTTTAATTGATAAATGGTGCATTTTTGGTAGAATCTAACACTTTGGTATTGTATTCTAATTGTTAAAGAGTGGAGTTGCAAGAAACCCTGTGAATTCAGCGTTTAGATGGCTCGAATGGATGAACTATTAGAGTCATTGAACACTCTAATAATATCTTCCATGGACAACACAATCACCACTCACATAAAAAATCCCACATTGTTCTAACCTATTTACAAGATTCGTAGGACAAATATGAGTTTCTACATCTTGAATCACAACTCCAAAAAGAGGAAATACAAAAAAATAATATTTGACATTTGATAACGGTCCTTGTTAAAAAAAATAAATTATATTTGACATTCGATAATGGTCTTTTCAAAGAATAAGAAGATGGCGATCCAGATGAACAACCAGTACAAAAGCAACTCAGCGAGATAGCTTCAAATTCAAGTACAACTGCAGATCAACTTCCTCTTTCCAAGACAATCATCAAACCTTGGGAAGAAATTAAAATCAATAAGAAAAAAACTAGTCTTGGATATGAAAAGGATTTCACCTTTCATAATCCAAATTATGCCAAAATGATCAAGTACAATGGATTACTTCAATAAAGTTCACATTCACCTGCTCCAATTCAAGAGAAGATTATGAAATTCCAACATTGACACTGAATTGGTCATGTGGAAGATTAATCCTTTTATCTTCATCCTTGCGATCATTTTGGAAAGCACAATAATCATTTCGAAAAAAATATACAAGAGTAAAGAACCACTATGGGTGGATGACTTCTTGGAAATGGTCATCCACCATCAAGAAGATATATCATTCATACCAAAGAATTTACACTCGAGTATTGGCATATCTTGTAGAGGATAGATTTTTTTCTTCTAACCTTGGACAGATTGATAGTCAAGATTCAAGTGTCGAAGTCCCATGAATAGTAACAAGAAAGCATGTTTCAGTTTGAGGTTTTCCTTAAACAACCACTCAATATAAGACTTAAAACTTCTGCTAGACAATGATTTATGGTTTTCCTTAAACCTCCACTTGGTAGAAGACTTTCAACTTCTACTACATAATAGTTTATGTTCATATTTAAAACAACATTCAAGAGAAATTTCAATTGGCAAAAGACATCAACTTCCAACTTCTAGCTAACTTAGGAAATGTTTTAGGAATCATTGATCCTAGAGCCAAGTTCCATAGTTTGTTGTCATCCTTAAACCACCAGATTGGTTTTTGGTATTCCATAAACCACCACCATCGTTTAGTAGAAGACATCAACCTCTGTTAGCCATTCGGTTTGTGGTCATCCCAAAAACACCATATTCATAGAGCACATTCAGTCATTGGCAACTATCCACTTCTAGATTTCAGTTGCACACTTTCATATTTTAGCTCTCTTCTTGGACTCACATATACCCCTTTGGATTAAAGGGGAGAATGTTGGAAACATAATCTGTAAGGGATATGATATTATTGTATTATTCACTTGATACCAAATATGAAAAGAGACAAGTGAATATGAATAGTCATTGAGAGTCCAAGAGACCTTGGAATATGAATCCAACGGTCACATCGATAGATTTATATATGTATTACATTGATGAATTAATGCAATTCAAGTTTATATATTCTCATGTGTTCAAAAATCAAAATTCATTGACCTACAATCTTTCTTATAATTCCCAACTTTACCACATTTTCAACATTTCCTCAAAGATTTTCCTGGAGATTTACATCTACCTTTAGATTTATATCTCCCCCCCCCC
>SNQJ01S0007236.1:14108-36326 GCA_010110895.2 Picea sitchensis | reverse complement strand
CCCAAAAATGATTTATATGGTTTCACTTATACCCCTATTATTCACATTTTAACTTTATGCATCCGTCACAATTTTTTTTGTTAGTTATGGATCATAAGAGGATTACTATTTCTTTAATTCACTTTTTATACCCTAGAGTGGTGGCTAAGAGCCATGGTTACTTAATTTCAACCAATAGAGTGATGGTTAGTTAATCTTCACCAATTGATTTTCGTGTAGGGGGTATTTGTTTTTTTAAACCCTGGCGTCCCTTTAAGGCGTCGAATCAAATTAGAAGCCTTGTGAATTTTAGTGGCTCTGGTTTTCTATTGCGCGACGTTCTTTCCACTGTTAAATTCATCGGTGCAAATTTTGAAATCTCTTCCCCACGAGTATGTTGTAGCAGTGCTAGATCGATTGAAATGGAGTGATTATTTGTTGACCAGATCTCAACTATTCTCTGGAATAGTCATACAAACTTACCCCTAACACCTCGCAGATGTATTATGCGATTTTCTGTATGAATTTTTCTCAGCGAATGATTTTTATGTTATTGGAAGAGGTCCACTAATTGCTTATTTTTCTGAGGTTCTCTTTAACAATGCCTACCTAGTATGGAATAGATGTAGCATAAATCTAAAATTTTATTTGTCCTTTACCAGTTCTCCCTTGTTACCTTTATTTATTTATTTTTGTATTGCAATGGAATAATATTTCTTTGCGGAATTTCGATCTTTAAATGGCCAATGGACAATATGAGGTCAAAAGCTTGATTTTTGGAGAAACTTTGTTTTTTTGTCCAAAATCCAGATTGAACGAAGCTTTGATACCAATGTAAAGAACCAATCTGATTCTTATCACATACATCCATCATAAATGGGATAAATAATTGTAGTCCATACTAGACAAAAAAATATATTGAATAAGAATGTGTGTAATGAGATAGATAGATAGATAGATATATGATGAATACAATGAAAGTGTTGTATATAAATGAAGATCATAAAGGCACTATGGTAACTGTTCATGAAGGGATGTGTCCCTTAGTTACTTATTACTTATTATTAATTAATATTATACATATTTGTATGTTACAAAAATTTAATGGGATTTGTTACAGGCACAACACTATGGAGAATGAGGAGACATCATCCCATTAGTATTTCAGGTTCCACTGGCTGCACAAGTGCATTATTGTGGGATACCTTGCTTGGATTTTGTAAAAAAATTGATAAGGATATCCTCATCCTTGGTGCACCATAAAAATCTTTAAACCTTGATGTTACTAGATATTTCATAAATCCAACAAACCTTAAAAGAACCTCGGGAAAAACCACTATAATTTCCTAGGGATCAAATTTGAAAGGTTAACTAGGCTCGACATCTAGGGTTTTTGTAAAACCCTAAAAATGCTTCCTTCAAATATTCCATGTAGAGGACACAAAATGTCACTTTGGAGGTGTTGTAAGAGTTGAACATCTAATCTTCATAGATGCATCTAAAGCAACATTTGTGCATCTCAAATAGTGCAATGTAAATGTAATGTAGCTTTAATCCTTGGAATGTCCAACATCACATAAAACTAATCATACCAATCACTAGATCCCTTTTTGTAGGATGTGAGAGTGTTGTGTATGGAGGCATGTAGCTAGTAATATAAAAGAGGACTAGTGTTTAGAGATGAGTGTAGGTATGTTGTCATCCTCCATTGAGTGAAAAATTGTTCGTAGATCACCATTTGTTGCTTCTTCATTCATTTTTAGACTAAATATAAAGAGGAGATATGGGTGGGTGGGTAAGAGAATAGGATTAGACCGACTAGTCTAATACCAAATGATAAGGAACATTGTTCATATCATGAAAGAAAAACATTTAGATTGTAAAAAAGGACCCAAAATCATTCATATCTAAAATTAATAAATAGATATAGGCTTGATAATAGATTTCTTGCTCATTTACTTGGCCAAAGGTCCTTGTTATAGTTTTACAATGGGTCCACATAAGCTAATAGCCTAATTGAAATAAATATTAAACTAAGTACATGCATATTGAGGGTTGAAAGTGTGAAACTTATTTAACAAAATATAGCTAATTTCTTAAATAATGTATTGCTAAGAGGGGGTGTGCCTTCCTAGAGGGACAAGCTAATTGAAATTCACTGTGTTCCATATCAGGTTAATTGATTGAAAAAAAGAAAGAAAAACAACATATATTTTATTAATAACACACACACACACGCACATAAAGTTAAATTTCTTATTGTTTGGATATGTGTTCTCTACTTGTCCATATGAGGGAGATGTGTAATTCCTTTAATATTTAACACTCCCGCTAAATTTATAAGTCCAAGGAAGCATCCCATTCTTAAAATAACAAACATGTGGTTAATTGAGAGAAATCCATTTTTTTGGGGGCATTCATCATCTTATCCATGTTTTTGGCTTCGTTGATCTTGAAATTTTTTAGGTTCAAGCTCTGTAGTGACATTGAAAAAATAGGTTGGGATGGAGTGTCAAGGAACAAATCAAATATAAAGAAATCGAACATCAAATCCAAACTCATTTCACAATTGTCAAGATCCATGAATGAGAAATCTGGATCAAAAGTAGAAAATCATTGTCATCAATATTCGAGGAATTCACCTCAAGCTTCTTGGTGTCAATTTATGGGAAACACGTGAGATCAAAAGTTGGCGAGGAAACAAGTAAACAATACTCACTGGATAAATCCTCAATCCTCACCGGATAAATGCTCAATCCTCACTAGACAACTCCTCATCATAACTGGAAACAATGCTTGGCTCCAGACGTGTTTCATCTAAAAAATACCCGAGTTCCAGAATTATACACATAGATAAGCCTTTCATTCCACACTTGCTAAGAAAGCAAAGGAAAAGGAAGAAGTGGGGGGGAATAAATTGCATCCGCCCTCCTTCCCAAAGGTATAATTTCAAAATGGAGGAAGATCATTTTTATGTTCCATTGTAAGGACAAACCCATACTTTTCTCCAATATATGGGTTAGATGTGATCCGATTGGATACTCAATTAACTATTGACAGTGTATGATGAATGGGAGTCTAGGACTAATTAAATTTCATTTACTATGATATTTACTCCTCCAACAAACCCATATCTAACCCATGTCTATTGCTTCACCTAGGTAGGTTATACACTATATCTATAACAAACTAAGTACCTAGAATTTATGATGGGTACGCCATGTAGTGGAAATTCAATTTGACGGGTAGGATTTTTTATGTTGATGAGTGTTAACGTGTGTATTTTGTATCCACTGTTACGAGGTAAAAACTCTCTATGGCCAGGGTAAACCACAACAGACAGGCATGACTGCAGAAATCAACTCAATTACAACATATGCTATATAAACCAATGTGCAAGCGAGATAAGAAAGAGGCCTACCTCGTCCAAACGTTTGAAAATGTCCATGGTTGAGCACTTCGACCCAAAGATTTATACCTACAACAAGTTCTCAATAGACAAGCAGAGCAAGAATATAGTGATAATATAAAAGGTTAGCACATTAGATAGCATAATCCATTAATAAACATAACAAACATGCCCATGGATAATACTCATATATTTTCACAATATCAATCGGATGAGAAAGGAGTATTTCTATTAATAAATGATCAATAGAAGCGAAAACATTACAAACTTTCGTTTCGGCATGGTTCAAAATCAAGAAACTAAGTTCCTTCCAGCTCGGCCTCCACCACTTCAATCCTCCATCAAAGGCAAGCTCATAGAAGGGAGACAATGAGGTTCTCTCAACAATAAGGGAAGAGCTTGGGGGATGAACATTGTGTTCAGACTTGAGGGACAAAGGGATGCAGACTCAATATGAAGTAATTTCTCCAGAGTAAATTTTCTCTCAAAGTTGAATGCTTTCTCCTCTTTTCCATAGCTCGGAATTGGCCCATTTATAGCCTTCATACGGAACTGAAGGGTAGAGTCGAAACATTTCTAGTATATGGAAGGCCAAGGATCAAAGATCTCCTGTCGTGACATGGAAACCTGACTCCATTTTTGTATTTTTGGGCACAAATACTGATGTACACGGGCTATAGTGGAGCAACCTGCGTATACACATGTTGTATAATAGGCAAGGCATGTATATGTGGAAAAATATGTATTTTTAGCTCTGGAATCATCAAAAAGGGATGACAAGTCTGCATAGGGAAATGGAAAAGGGCCCTATGTGCAAGATTGCATAAGGTGAGGCAAGTCTTGCTATAACAAATTCCCCCTAATGTGTGAGATCAAAGGAATAACTGCGATGGCCGAAATACATTATAATAAACCTAGAAGTGGAGTGATGGGGACCCAGTTGGAAAGACTAGTTGCTCATTACATTCTGCACTAACTTTACATACATGGCTGCCAATAGAATACACTGCATATCCATGTGGAAAATACCAAACAAGGGTTTGTGGCCATGAATAGGAAAATACAAATGAAGTGTCTGTGGCCATGAATAGGAAAATACAAATGGAGTTACATGACAAAAACTGTCATAGTCACGAACAAGGCCCAATAGAACCGGTCTCAAAACCAATTTGAAGATATCTGTATACAATGGAGTACAATCTGATCTCCCATGATCATTGAAGTCAAATAGGTATTGGTCCAATGAAAAGGAAGCAACAACTCAGGAAAGTTGTGACCACATAGTGATTTCTTCAAGTCTCTACACTATCTGCCAAGGGTGCAAGTCTACATCATGTGAATAAAGGATTTTAGGTCGAACACAATGAGACATCGTTTGATTACCGGTCATTGAGGTATATTGTTAACAAATGTGAGACAACCTACCAATAATGAAAGTAGGTATCAAGGCACTGAGCACATTCCTACAAGTGTGAATAATGGAGTCAGTGTCGAACACCTGAGGAATCCATTGATTTATTCCCATCTATCAATGGCAAGAGAGCCTGCCACTAATGGCTGCAAGCCTCAAGGTACTCATAAAACTCTAGGCCCCATATCCAGAATAAATGAGTTGAAGTCGATGGAAAGAGAATTGTTGCAAGGAGAGCATTAAGGAATCTCTCATCAGTCAGCACGAGGAACGAAGCAGGATCTTCATAATTTGGTGGAAATCAGACAAAGAACATTTCACGAACCAATGACGCCGTGCTTTATACCTGCAACAAGTTCTCAACAGAAAAGCAAAGAAAGGATATAGTGATAATATAAAAGGTTATCATATTAGATAGCATAATCCATTAATAAACATAACAAACATGCCCACAGATAATAATCATATATTTGCAGGATATCAATAGTACGATAAATGAGTATTTCTATTAATAAATGATCCGCAGCAGAAAAAACATTACAAACTTCTGTGTTGGCACGGTTTGAAACCAAGAAACTAAGTTCCTTCCAGTTGGGCCTCCACCACTTCAATCCTCCATCAAAGGCAAGCTCATAGAAGGGAGACAATGAGGTTCTCTCAACAATAAGGGAAGAGCTTGGGGACTGAACATTGTGTTCAAACTTGAGGGACAAAGGGATGTAGACTCAATATGAAGTAATTTCTCCAGAGTAACTTTGCTCTCAAAGTTGAATGCCTTCTCCTCTTTTCCATAGCTCGGAATTAACCCATTTATAGCCTTCAAATGGAACTGAATGGTCAAGTCAAAACATTTCCAGTATATGGAAGGCCAAGGATGAAATATCTCATGTCGTGACATGTAAACCCGACTCCATTTTTGTATTTTTTGGCACAAATCCCGATGTATGCGGGTTGTAGTGGAGAAACATGCGTATACAGATGTTGTATAATAGGTAGGGCATGCATATGTGGAAAAATATGCACTTTTAGGTTTGGATTCATCAAAAAGGGATGACAAGTCTGCATAGGGAAATGGAAAAAGGCCCTTTGTGCAAGATTGCATAAGGTAAGGCAAATCTTGCTATAACATCCACATGTCAAATATGTATAAAAAACAAAAACAAATCCCGTGTGACATCAAATTCTAGGCTTGATTTCAAGGATATATAAGGATGTATAATTTTTTCTCAAAAAATTCATGTCCAAATTAAAACGAAAGAAAAGAACATTTGCAAAGAAGAAGAAGAAAGGATAGACATAAGAAGGAGTATCTTTCCTTTCATCATCCATGCCTTGTCATCTACCCTGTGTAGTTGTCATCTATACTTTCATCAAGATAAGATATCATTTTTTCATTTATTCTTTCATCAAGACAATATCTCCTTTCGTCATTTATACCTTGTCATCTATGCACTTTCACAATGAGGTGGTCAGTGTAAGAAAGTATTTATTAATGGAGTGAACTTGAGTAACCTTTGATGGATCATTGACACACATGGAGCATTTTTTAGTTGATAATAGATGGGTCCTTTGGTATCATCAAGTCCGAATGGCTAAGGAAGACAACAAGAATATAAAAATTTCAATAGAATAGGGATATTATGCCTATAATATCATGTCACTTGGACTAAAAGATGCACTAGTGGTATTCTCAAGGATAGTCATCACAACATTTAGCTATTATAAGAATATGTTATTAGAAGTATATTTGGATGTTTAGATAATTTATGTCATACTACTTGAGTATGTTCCATTGTCATCTCATGTTTAAAAGATGAAAACAACTATAGATCTCCCTAAATATTAAGAAATGTGTTTTTTTCACACCATTTGGTGTGTTACTAGGTCATGTGTTTACAAGGATGGTATTCTAGTAGAGAAATAAAAGATTCAAGTAATTGCTAACTTGCCTACGCTAGAGAATGTATGGAACTTCATATTCACAATGGGGCATATGGGATACAACCAAAGGTTCTTCAATTACTCCACCTCAGTCTTAGAGCCCATTGATATACTACTAAGGAAGTGAGAATATTTCAAATGGATGTAAGAATGCCAAACATCTTTCAACATCTTAAAAGAGAAAATGGTAAGTGATCCCAAATTATTCTTTCGATATTATTCCATTGAGTTTAAAATTTATGCAGATGCTTCAAACATAGAATGGGATCCATGCTAGTATTATAGCTCTATTTTCCACGTTGGAGACACATGGAAGACCTATTGATATTTCCATGCTAAGACACACTCTTATGCCTTGGATTTCATAGTTCTTAAGGGAGGTCACAATCTTAAATAATAACAAACTATGATCGGTCATAGGATGTATCATTGACAATGTGCGACCAGTCATGAGATGCATTATTACAACCCTCTATTGCCCCTATCACCTTCTAGAATTTTTGAGTTACAAGGATATCAACACTGATCTCCTCGTAACTCATCAATTCTATAAGGTGATAGGGCCAGTAGTGGGCTACAATGATGCAACTCATGATTGGTCATGTGTTGTCAGTGATACAACCCACAATGGGTCACACCTTGATAGTAATTCATAGCATGAACTCCCTCAAAAATTATGAAATCCAAGGTAGAAGAGTGTGTTTCAGCATGCCAATATCAATAGGTCCTCCATGTGTCTCTAGGGTAGAAAATATAACTATAACAACTATCCTAACCAAATGGAAACTTGACCACCGAATATATTTTACAATATTTCTTGATAAAGATGAAACTATGAAACAACCAAATGGAAAGGTGTTAACATGTTTTATGCATTTATAGAATTAAAAAATTACCTATTAGGAGACCATATGAATTTCTATATAAATAATTTATTCTTACAATACTTGGTAAACATACGTATGATAGAAGGGGACATTTGTTGATGGATGTACCTATTGTTTGAGGAATTCAGTTTTGAAGTAGTTATCAAGATAGTGAAGAACAACATCGACCGATAACATATATCCATAATAATATCAAGAGAATAAGAATGAGTAGATTATCAACTACAAGATAACCTATAACACTTCAACATATTTCTAACTATAGGCACAACACTATAAGAACTTGCAACTAGACCAAAGAAATAATTGTTCTCCATATCAACATATTATCAAACACTTAAAAGTTATACAAATTCTGCACTGATGAAATAATTTGACATTTTTCTCTTACTCATCAATGTCTTGGAATAGTTTGGGAATTCCATACCAGAGTCATGGGAGGGCACTAAGGTTGGAAAGTGATCGCTTGAAAGATTTTACAATAAATACAGTGGTGGTTGATGGTATTCAAACATGCCAAGGAACATGAAATTAACTATGATATTTGGTAAGGAAGGGGTCAACTAACACTACACTAAGTGATAGCCCTTCAACCATTCAAAAAATGAGATTTTGATTTTGTAGGGCCCATTGACCATCCTAATAGAAACGCAGGAGCTAGGTACATCATCATAGCCACTAAATATTTTACTAGATGGGTGGAATTAGTTCCAACAATTGATTTCTTAGTGGATATGATTGCGATGTTCATTTTTTAGCACATCATTACAAGGTTTGATGTTTATGAATATTAACAAGTGCTCAAGGTCATTACATATTTAATAAGACAGTCACATTGCTAACCTATGACTTGTTTATACTAAATCACACAAGTAGTGCATGTTATATTTGGTAGCTCAGAGGTAATTCTGCATTGGTGATGGCCAATATGCGGAAGTGATCGAGCATATTTCTCCCTAGTGACTTTATTTTTATAAAGTGATTTTATAAATTCAAGTTGATCCTTTTAATTTTTTGATGGAAAAAGTGACTTTATGAGGGTGTGGGTCACTTAAGTGACTTAAATGATCTCAACGTATGATTAAGTCACGAGCGTTGATATCATGAGGGAAAGATTTGATATTGGCTGTCAATCTCATTGGAAGACCAAGGGTTAGGGTAGTTATACATTGGATGATGCATAAAGAAAACATTAGAGGAGAAGAGGACACACTTTTTGAGGAGAGAAAAGAGGGAAGGTGAAGAGGCACAGATCCCAAGAGATATTGAGCTTAGAGAAAGAGATAATCAACAATATTGGGTTGACACACATAGCATGAAGGGGATAGGTAAGCATCCAAGAGGAGATTCAACATTTTTTTCCGTACAACACCTAAATGAGGAGTCTATATAGCATTAATTGTTGTTTTTACAATTGAGAAAGGGCACAAAATTTGAGGCAACAAGTTTTGTTAGAGTTTGGTATGAGTTTCGAGGTGTTCTACTATGGGAATCCATACAACTGAGGACTGTACATCTCTGTCAAATATGGGGACATTTTTTTATGCTTGTACAATTGCATTTCTATTGTACATGAACGTACAGTGAAAATAAATTGAAGCAACTGAGTTTGGCATGATTCTCAAGGAGTTCATGTGATGATTTTTGGAGATAAGTGATTATGAATTAATATTGATATTACTATTTTTGTAACTCAGAAATATTTCCTCTAGCTCAATAATAAAATCTTCTTGAACTGGTTTTCCTCTTGTGGGTTTTTCTAGGTGCATTACCGAGAATTTCTAGTGTTCTATGATGTGATTTGTCTGTTGTTATTGATATTTCACTGTTGGTTTTATTATGTAGTTTCAGACGGTTAATTTCGGAGACTAATAGGACTGTGTAATTTGAGTCAATTTTTATGTAAGCAAAAATGGAATTTGAATATAGTACTGACTATGCATGAATAGATTTCATGATATTGAATGTATGTAAATTTTGTACAGTTTATGCTGCAAAAGAGAATTGTGCATTATGTGAACGCTTATGTGCAAATCCATGAAAGAATCAAGTAGACTTACGAGTATTTGGGTTCATTTATATATTTAGGTTTTCTAATATTCACAAAGGTACAACAGGAGAGATGGTTGCAACGTATCAGTGTTGCGATCTTATTTTAGAGACATGTAAATTTAGAGACATATTCTTATTCTTATCCGAACAATTTTATATTAAATTTCAATCATTTTAATAATCAATAAATATATATCAAATTTATAATTAATAAAATATGTAAGTTTAGAAAAAACTTGATGAAAAATAAAAATTGAAAACTTGTTTTTGTTTGTTAATTGGTCCGGACCTTCTTGGCATCAAGATTAACCTTTGGCTTGAGAAACCGCGACTCAGGGGCATCTAAGCCGTCAAAATCACCCGGGGATCACACCCGGCCTGAGCCACACCAACCCTTAACATGGTTGGATTTTTTGTCCCCGTAGATTTCAAACCGGTGACTTTTCAACACGGAGTGGCTTAACGACACACTCCATCACCGACTGTCCTACACCTCGGGGACAAATAAAAATTGAAAACTATTGGTATAGGAATAACATATATTGCCAACATAATTAACACTTTTAAATGGAAAACTAATTAAAAAGAATTTAATGTGGTTTTAAGGTTGCTGAGATATTTGAAAGCCTTAAACCAATCATAATGTTATACCCTAAACAACCTGCAATCAATCATAATATTTTCAGTCACAAATAAATTTCTTATAGAGCCATTGTCTTCGGCTATATATGCTCCATTATTGAATGTTTTCATTATATTTTAAATAATTCTTTCCAGTTGTCATCTATGCTCCATTATTGAATGTTTTCATTATATTTTAAAGAATTCTTTCTAGTTATCATCTATGCTCCATTATGCTCCATTATTGAATGTTTTCATTATATTTTAAATAATTCTTTCTAGTTACCATCTATTTAAAATAATGATTTTTAATGGTGTCATCTATTTAAAATTGATTTCAAACAGTTTTATCAGATATGAATAAGGCTTTGTCTAAAAGTTTCATGTTTTGTTTTTCTTTTAAAATTGAGTGATATAAATATGAATTAAATTACATTTTTTTATTGTTTAAATTATATTTATGATGGCATGAATTCAGTATACTAAAAATTCAAATCTACAAATTTAACCATTTTTAAGGAACAAAATTAAAAGAAAATATATAACTTTAAATATATAAATAAAGAAATACAATAATTAATAAATAAAATACATAAATAAAGAAATACAATAATTAATAAATAAAGATCCAACTACTCAAATTTACAAATCCTCCTTTATAAGGCAATACAAATTTAAGAAATGAATTCAAAACAACAATGACGATATATTGTAGTTCCTTTGAAAACAAGAAGGTAGAGAGTGAAAAAGGTGCTCCACTCGTGTATCTCCACTCCACATTTTTAAAATGAGAGAGACACTTTTTGCTAAGTCCAGGTCCTCCCTTCCATCTAAAATAACATTTTAGAGGCGAGTTGACTTGGTACACCAAAATACAAGAAAATGCAAGAAAATGCATAAAGTTTTATGAATGTAAAATTGGTTACTTATTTTTATTTAGTTTTACTTTATAATATATCATGTTTATAAAATTTTATAAAATAGCCACTTGTTTTAGCAATATAATTAAACATGGATGGTTGATAGATGGTCTTTACTATTGATTAATTTATATTAATTATTTTTTTATTAGGTAATTGTTTTAGTCCATAATATGATATGAATAGGAATAATAGATTTATAAAATTTTATAAAATAGCCACTTGTTTTAGCAATATAATTAAACATGGATGGTTGATAGATGGTCTTTACTATTGATTAATTTATATCAATTATTTTTTATTAGGTAATTGTTTTAGTCCCTAATATGATATGAATATGATTAATAGATTTGTGAACTAAATTATCAATATTAATAATTTTCAAATATTTATAATATTTGATTATGGTTATTCATGTTCGATTATGATTGATTATGGCTTAATTATGTTTGACTATAATTAAGTATGGTTGAACATCTTAGATAATGTTTTGTCATTGTTGACTTTGGTTAAACATGTTTAAATATGATTACCTTTGGTTGTTTATGGTTTAGATCATATTTGATAATGTCTGTTGAATATGTTCAACTATGGTTTACCATGGTTGTCCATGTTTGACTGTCATTAACAATAGTTGACTATGATTAACTAAATGTCTTCTTATTCATTGATAATATTTTTGTAGAATTTTTTTGACTTAGAGACAATCTTTATTCACCATGGATAGGCTCAAAATCATCTTCATTTGAAGTCCTCAATCATTTTTGCAACAACTTCCATTTTTTTGGTATCATTTTTTTTTTTTTTTTTAACATTTAAGCAAGCATCATGTTCTTATATAGATACCTTAATAGATATACCTTCAAATGTTAACGACCAAATGGTTCATTTCATATTCTTGTGGGTTCAAATGAGACATTAAGTATTTACTTTTTAAGGTAATTTCCACTAAACCATTAACTTCAAACATTTTCAAGATTTATCCTTTTTACAAAAAGAAAAAGTTATTTCCAACATTGAAAGAAAAATTGTGACCTAATAATTAGTTAAATAAACATGATTATGAAAACATGCTATAAAAAATTGTAAAATTTATTAGCAAGACCAACCATCACCTACATGATACCAAATATAATACAAGAAAATCATAAATGGATCTTAATATTGTTTCAATGCCAAATAATATACAACAATTGAGAGGTGTGAGAATTTTAATGACAAATTTTCACATAACTAAATAATCAAGTTTAAAAATATGGAAAGACTAAATTTTGTTAATTATAAATAATCAAGTTTAAAAATATGGAAAGAGTAAATTTTGTTAATTATAATGTTTTATATTGTTTATCCCAAACAATATATAGAATATTTTATATCATTTTTCATAAACTATATATATATATATAGTATATTTTATATCATTTTTCATTAACAAGTTTATAAATAAAAAATATGACAATGAAAAGTCATATAGAGAGATATTATTTTAAAATCCTCTTTTTATTTTGACATTTCTAATGCAAGGCTTCAACCTTCATATGGATGGGATGGCCACCTTATAAAGATACCAACTAATTTGGTTGACTATCTCATAAGGCATAAGGTATCAAGGTAAAGTGTATACATGAAACAAATTTCATCTTGATTCTTTATCACTTATAAAAACAAAGTTACATGATCCAGATTTAGGAATAGAACAAATTGATTAACAAACTGAATACAATAAACATAGAGATATGAAGAAAAACACAAATATCCAGTGAACAATATCTTCTATTGAATACATGAAATAGGATGAAACTGTAAAACTATAGAATTGAAACACTTGCTCGAATGGTGGTAGCTATATCTGAGAAGAGATGTGGCTGCTACGTGCATCCGTCTGAGAAGAATGATTACAATGAAGCTCTAGGGGCCTTTTTAACATTACTCATGAATACCAGAACCATAGACATCCAAAAACATAACCCTAGGAGATGAAACACCAAAAGTTATGTGGGCCCCTATGTGTAAGTTGGTACCTCAACTTCCCGGGGTTGTAAATTTTGTATACAACCTCCATTTTAGGCACGTGATAGCCCATTGGAAAGGTACATTCGATAACTACACATTATGTCATCAAACTGTAAGTTTGTCTACAATTTGACTATGGCGAGCCAAAAAAACATTGTTTAGGGCCCCAAAACGGCCCTTGAAGTACAACAAGATGTGATGACATGAAAAAATACAAAATAAGCCAGTTGGATTAGGTGGGAGGCCACCAGTATCCACCTGGAATATGTGTAGGGCTTCAGACAACCCCAGAAGCGTAGAACCCACAATTACAAATAAGTACAAAAGAACGTGTTGAACTAAAAACATGTCAAGAGGAGCCAGTTGGAATTGGTGGGTGGCCACCAATATACACTTAGATTAGTCCTCTCCCCTTAGGAAGTAATGGTGTCCATTGCATTGAGTTCCCCCATCAGGTGAGGAAACTTCTGCTAAATTTGGCCTTGGGTGAGCCACTTTCCTTGGTGTAGGAGATGCCTTGCCTTGACAACCTGATAAAGTTGGATCCTCTGTTGCTGAGTGCCCTTGACCCGTGTGTCCACTATTTGATCGACGAATTCCTATTCCATGCAGTCAGGATTGAGCTCTATTGGTGTCAGTTGTTCTGCGATCTCTGAGGTGTCCAATAATGGTGGAAAATATGGTCGAAGGAGGTATAGATTGAACACTGGGTGCAAGCCAAGGAAGGGTAGAGTGTTGAGCTCAAAATCATTTCTACCCACAACCTTGGTGATAGTGCAAGGCCCATAGTGAAGTGGGCAGAGATTCTGATGGGGCCTTATAAGACGTTCTTTCTGCAAATGTAACCAGACCTTGTCTCCAACCTAAAACTGGTGTGGTACCTTGTGTTGATCATGGCATTGCTTGTACTTAGCATTGGATTTCTACAAAATCTCATGGACCTGTTGGCGAATGTGTTGAATCTGCTCAATGAATTTGGTAGCTTTGTTGATTTTAGACTAAAAATGGGAAGATTCTATCTGTTTGGTTGCAAGAGGTAGTGCAACATCAATATGACCCAAGGGTTGGAATTCCATCCCCACCTAAAATGGGCTATGGTCGGTGGAGCTATGGTGAACCCTGTTGTAACTGTGATGAACATAGGGGAGACTCTCATACCATGTATGTGGATGCTTAGAGTTGTACATGCGTAGGATGTTCACACTCATTTGATTGACGAACTTTGTTTCTTCGTTGTTTGGGGGGTGGAAAGCAGTGGATTTAGTGAACTTGGTGTCCAATAGTGATCAGAGACTTGACCAAAATGTGCTGAGAAACCTGCTATCCCGGTCAGAGATGATCGTCTGTGGTATCCCAAAATGGACCCACACATGTTCAAAGAAGATCTTGGCAGTATCTGTCGATGTGGTGTTCTTCTTATAGGATGTGAGGATGGCCATCTTCAAAAACCCATCAACTACCAAAAATACACAATCATTTCCTTGTTTGGTGAATGGAAGGCCAGACATGTAATCCATCAAGATGGATTCCCAAGGCTTCTCAGGAGTAGGAAGAGGGGTGTATAAGCTGTGCTTCTTGATTTTTGGCTTGGAAATGGCACGGGTAGTGAAAGATCTGATAAACTTGCTGACGTATGTCGAATTTTTGGCCAATAAAAATGTTTTTGTAGAACGACCACAATTTTCTCTATGACAAAATTTCCTTCCATCTGAATGTAGTGGGATTCCCAAATAATCTTTGCACGCTCTCTTGCAGGAACACAAAGATGGAATATATGGCATAACATTCCATCATGAATGTGAAAATAGGTGACATTTGTGCCTGTACCCAAGAGTTGATAGGTGGTGGTGAAGTCTGGATCTTGTTGATAAAGTTGGGGCCACTCAAATGCCTCATGTCCACATGAACAGAGCATAATGGTGAGTGTATCCACGAGAGATCGACAAAGGAATTCAATGACATGATTTGTGATCCATTTCTTATACTTGATGTTGATATGGAACTGTTGCAGGTAGGTGGACCACTTCTGATGGTAGTCGGTTTGCAAATTCCCTTGTGTCTGTATGAACTGCAAAGGCTTGTGATCAATGTGGATGATCGTCTCCTTTCCCAGAATGTAATGTTTCCATTGACAACAGGATTGTACAATGGATTGCATTTCCTTGTCATAGGTGGGGTATTTCCAAAAAATATTTGAGAGTGTCTCACTATGGTATGCCACTGGATGACCGTGTTGAGTGAGAACTGCACCTAAAGCATAGTTAGATGCATCAGTCTCAATATCGAATAGTTTTTGCAAATCGGGAAAGGAGACTAATGGAGTTGAGCACAAGAGATGCTTCAGGTCATCAAATGCTCATTGTTGTTCCTTCCCCCACACAAATGTTTCCGTGCCACCACCCTTGGTCACTTGGTTGAGGGCCAATGTAATATTGGAGAATCCAAACACTAACCATCGGTAGAATTTAACCAGTCCCAATAAGCTCTGAAGCTTAGTTAGTGTGGTGGGGGCTGGCCAATCATGGATGACTTGGATCTTAGCTGGATCAACATGTACCCCATGCTCATCAACAATGTAGCCCGAGTATTGGACCGTATTCATGCCAAAGGATCATTTTTCCAAGTTGGCATATAACTTTTGATGACACAGAATGCTCAAAACCTACTGAGTATGCTGCATGTGCTCGTCCCAAGTTTTGTTGAATATGAGGATGTCATCCAAATATACCACCAGAAAAGAGTTGGTGAAGGGTCTCAACACATCATCCATCAACCTCATAAAAGTGGATGGTGCATTTGTTAATCCAAAGGGCATGACCAACCATTCGAAGAGACCTTCTTTATATTTGAAGGTTATCTT
Organism: Picea sitchensis; assembly: GCA_010110895.2. Taxonomy (NCBI): domain Eukaryota; kingdom Viridiplantae; phylum Streptophyta; class Pinopsida; order Pinales; family Pinaceae; genus Picea; species Picea sitchensis. The sequence goes on along the minus strand of SNQJ01S0007236.1, from coordinate 20,233 downwards.
CCATACATCAGTTGGTTCGATAGGAACCTGGTAGTAGCCAAAATTTAGGTCAATCTTGCTAAAGAACCTTGCCCCCTTTAGTTGGTCAAGAAGGTCATCAATCTTGGGAATTAGGTATCGGTTCATGACTGCGATTTTTTTTAATGCTATGTAATCAATGCATAGTCGCGAGGTCCCATCCTTCTTCTCTACCAGTGTAACATACCCCAACCATGCTGGTTGGGGACACACCACTTCTTCAAAACCAACTATTTTGAAACCACATTATAACATACCCAACCACCCAGGTCGGGTCATGCCACTTGAAACTATCATGCTTTGATATACATATATATCTAATGCAAATTTAAACAGACATAAACATTCTTCTCATACAAAAATTCATGCGGAAGCAACAATAAATAGATACATGCAATATATACAGACAATACTCATAACATTATAACACATGTAAAAGATACACAACATACAATTAAAATAGAAATGGGTACTTATATTTTTATGAGAACACCACCAATTGCATGCAAACCTTCCACGAACCTCCCATCCTTAGACCATGCTTCTCCAAGCTATCAGCAGTGGGTCACCCCCGAGCTGGTACTAAACTTCACCTAGGGTAAAGGAAATCCTAGGCTAGGATGAGACTACAGAAAGTTGCACAATGAAACATGAAGGATTCCCTCCAAGGAGCCTAATTACACCCATCGCTCATAGAATCTCATTCCCTATATGCCTCTCCCACCCCAGGAATATACACCTTCTCTTTTCCACAGTCCATCGACTGCTCCACTTCCCTTCCTTGGATTTAACAACAGGATGATCAGGAATTCTCATAGCTCTATAGCTACTACTGGACTCCCTCTAGGAGAAATAACTTCCCCAAAAATCTCTCTCACCTGGAGATATTTTCTCATAGGCCTGGCAACCTTCTTCTTCAACCCATGGGCTTGACAACCCACCTCTTCGAACCTTAGGCCTGACAACCTACTTCTTATGTTCAACTCTTAAATCAACCAGGTAGAAACAATAGTAAAATTGGGTAAGGAAACGAACGACTCAACAATTACAGAGGCTCACAGTGGTGGAGGATTCAACAATGGTGGAACTTGTTTGATTGCGTGCTTGCTCAGTGAATGAGTGAGTGTGTGTAGGCATGGGAAGGATGGAGAGAATGGTCAAAATGGTGAGAGAGAACCCCTACCATGATGGAATTCCCCACATAAATTTTCATGCGTCCTAGATGACACTTGGCTCTCCAGAAGCTCGTTCCTCTCCACTTGGAGTTCATTCCTCTCCCCAAAGGAACTTAGGATACCAGGTTATGTCCAACCTTATTATTTTAGGAATATATTATAATATTACCTTGGGTTGAGCCCTCAAGCTTAGCCCCTTTTTACTAACCTCTCATCCCCCTTCCCTTTCCCTTCCTAGTGGAGCTTAGTCCCCCATAACTCTTTCTTCGTGGTTGGTATACACACATTGATGTATTTTTATTAATAATCTACATAATTTCATATACAAAAATAGGCTCTCTGGCCTTAGCATTTAGGCTCTTCAGCCTAATAAACATATAAGCCTCTCAACTTATAAATACTTGGCTCACCAACCTATAAACTTCATTAAACATCATTATAATTCATCAGGGGCTTGGGCTTGGGGTATTTAAACTACTACAATCGAGTTGCCGCAAGGGGAGGAGTTGGGTCTAATGTGCCCATTTTTAAGAAGCTCTTGGATATGATGCTTGATTTCGTCATTTTCCATCAGTGAGAAATGATAGAATGGTCCATTAGGTAGAGGTGAAACGGGGGTGAGATCAATTGGATGCTTGACTTGGCAGTGCGCCTGTACCCTGGTGGGTGAGGAGAGGATGTCTTTGTACTCTTCCACGATCCTGTTCACTTGCTTATTTTGCAAAGAGAGGTTCTGTTTAGAGGTCACAGATGTGGAAGCAACCTTTTGCTTACTGTGAGCATGGATCACAAAGAATACGAACTTCCCAGTCTATGAAATGACCTTACTGCATTGCTTAGCAGATATTAAAGAAATAACAGTAGGTGACACTACCTCTGGTATCATGTACAATTATCTACCCAAAGTAATAATAACAATGCAGGGTCTAGACTCATACACAACATGACGCTTCCACAAATATGGTTTTACTAAAGGAACATCACAAACATCAAGGGGAGAAATATCACACAATACCTCGTCTTTGAAAGGATTGATTTCGTAGGGTAGACGACATTGTTGGCTGACACGATGATCTCTACCTTGGAGAAGACAACAAATGGTATAGGGATGCAGGTGTGGTTTCATCGGCAGGTCCAACCGCTTGACGAACTCTTCTAAGATCATTTTCTTTTGACTGTCTCTATCGAAAATGAAATGAAGTGGAGCCCCCTTTACCCACATCTGTGAGTGAAAGACGTGTTCCCCTTCATCTGGTTCTTCTGGTTCGCTTGGATGTACTTTGGTGGTAGCGACAATGACACTAGGTTCAACATCGATAATCCACTTCCATCCTTATGGATTTGATTCAGATTTAGAATTGGCCTCTAACTTGGAATCCTTTATCTAGGCCACGAGTGAATGCTTGGAGTGACATTCTTCAGTGTTGTGCCAAGGGATTTTATGGTATTCCCACCATTTTCCCGTCTCCTTCTTCATCTTCTCTTTTCCCTTCTTGTGTTGTGGCTTGGACTGGTTGTCCTGAGAGTGGCCATATTTGCTCTATCCCTTGTTGTGTGGATTGGGGCCACCTTTTCCCTGCTTTGGTTGTGAGGAGTTTGCAAATCCAAACTCTTTCCTCTTCTTCTTAAATTTATGCTCGATCTTGACAACATATCTATAAGCCGTACCCAATGAGGTGATGTCTAGAAACTCCATTTTTTTTTGAATGTATATATGCAAAAATCCATGGTATTTGAGCACCAAATGTCGCTCAAAGTCTTTGATAGCCAATTTAGTGCACAGGGTATGGAAAATATTGGTGAAATATGGTACTGTCTAGTCCCTTTCCTAACGCAGGGTGGTCCATCTGGTGTATTGGTCCTCGTATCTTCCAAAAGGATAGTATTGTTCTTTAATGGAATCCTAGAAGGAATCCCATGTAACATAAACCACAAATATTGCAGATTCCTCTATAGCCCTTTTCTTAGAGTACGTATCCCACTAGTCCTTAACATGGGGGATGGCCTTGAGGAGTGCAAAACTATTTTCCCTATCGGAAAAATTATGGAATGAAAAATACCCTTTGAGAATATTCAACCATTTACCTACAACATCCACATCTATTAGTCCTTAAAATAATAGAATATCAAAATTTGCCTATACCTTAAAGGGGGTTGCATGGCCGCTTGATGAAGATGCTTCTCTTGTGGGCAACTGTTGAAGGATCTGCGCAAAGTTGTCCATCATTTCATTCCTTTGTCATGCAAGGGATTCCTCGAGCAACATTTTAAAAGGATCTCTTGTTTCATCATATTTATTTTTTTCCTCCATGGGTTGTTGTCGGGCTCGGTGCCACCAATATTGCAAAGGCTTGACTGGCTCGAGTCTGAACTTCTTGTACCCAGATCTTGCCGGGGACATGCACGAAGAAAAATAAATGAAGAGAAGACTGCTCTGATAACATTGATCCATATTTAGGAGCGGAATGAATTGATTAAAAGATTGAATACAATAAACATAGATATATGAAGAAAAACACAGATATCCAATGAACAATATCGTCTATTGAATAAATGAAATAGGATGAAACTGTAAAATTGTGGAACTAAAACACTTGCTCGAATGGTGGTAGCTATATTTGAGAAGAGATGTGTCTTCTACGTGCATGTGTATGAGAATAATGATTACAATGAGGCTCAATAGGCCTTTTTAACATTACTGATGAATTCCAAAACCCTAGACATCCAATAACCTAACCCTAGGAAATGAAACACTAAAATTTATGTGGGCCCCTATGGGTAAGTTGGTACATCAACTTCCCGTGGTCGTAACTTTTTCATATGACCTCCATTTTAGGCACGTGATATCTCGTTGGAAAGGTATTTTCGAGAACTATGCATTACACTATCAAACTCTGACTTCGTCTACAGTTTGACTATGGTGAGCCAAAAAAACACTATTTAGGGCTCCAAAACGGCCCTAGAAGTACAACAAGATGTGATGACCTGAAAACATACAAAATAAGCAAGTTGGATTAGGTGGGAGGCCACCAGTGTCCACCTGGAAGATGTGTAGGGCTTCAAATAGCCCTGGAAGTGTAGAACCCACAATCACAAACAAGTACAAAAGAACGTGTTGAGCTAAAAGATGTCAAGAGAAGCCAGTTGGAATAGGTAGGTGGCCACCAATATCCACCTGGATCATTACAACACTTCTATTAAAAATATTTGGAATCGATTATCTAAGCCTTAGAGGAGAAGATGAATGCCTTACCTAGTGGGGAGACACCATATTTAGAATATTGGCCTTCCTTGGGGACATGCATGAAAGATAATCGATATCTCACTTAATTATAATTAATTCATTTTAAAAGAATTTGAGGTTATGTCTAAAGTTATTTAATTAAGTCACTTTGCTGAAGAAAAGTAGGCTAAATAAAATAAATAATATCATCTCATTAGGTTGAATGATGTATATTAATATAGAGGAACCTAGATTAATGTATGCCTATATTGCCTAATAGCAAGGGATAGACTACAAAGGCCTTTTACAATGATATAGCTTTCTAAGTGGGAAAGTATGTCCTCGTGCTAAATGAGCATTGGTCATGTGATCAACCAAGAATTGTTTTAGCATGAATTTGTGAGCCATTACAAGATGGTGTTTTAGTTGCAAGGAATTATTAAATAGAAAGAGATTACCTTTCTATGATGTATCGACATGGTCCCATCCAATATCACAAAGGATTAAATATGTTTGATCATATATTTTCCTTATATGAGTTAACTAAATCATTTTATTAAAGGGTTTATCATAAGGTCATTGGACTAGATGGGTTCCCATTTTAATTTTACAAGGACACGAGAAAATTTCTCAAGCCAAATTTCTTCTATGAATGTACAAGGATGTGATGAGGAAACAAATAATGAGAGTAGAAAATGATTAGGGGTTTGTCCAATTTATTCATGTATTTTAGAATCTTGAGCTAATCATAATATGAAAGGAAATTATGATGGTGAATACATATTATTAAAATTTTCCAAGTCATTATCACCCCTGTATATTAATAAAAATATTGTAGTAAGAGAATAAAGGATGTATCTTAGGCTCACAAGAATGTTGGGAATGAGGTATACATACCCATTGTCTTCATCTGGATCTCAAAATATGACAAAACCAAGTATATAACTCTTTGTTTCAATAATGAGTTGGAGTTGAGAATGTGGAAAACCTTCGAATTAATAGTCAATAATAAAAATCACTTCTATATGTGAGGTTACCCACAATTAATGAAAAATGAATACTACAAACCTACATGATTTGAATGGTTAATTTAAGTCAAACATTGGTAGGAACCATGTAGTGAGGATTCAATGATGGGAATCCACTATTATATGTAAGGTAAACAAACACTAATGAGAGTGATAAACAAGGTACCAAGACTTGAATTAAAACCCCCAACTAAAAATGTGTTATGGTTGATAGGGTCATATCTATTGGAGAAAGGGAAATGGGGTGGCCCTGAAACAAACATGAGGTAAGGAGAGCATTTATAGATGGTGAGGACTTGGAAAACAAAATGGCAAGAGACAAAAATGAGCATGAGACATAAAACATCCCTTGATTAGAGCTTAAGTCGATATTGATCTAGGAAACAACCATAAACCCTAATAGGATGACATTACCAATCATAATGGAAACATGAGGGAGAGTAATGATAAGGAGGTATGTGGGACAACAAATACTAAATCATACTAATGGTGTGAGTGGGATTCAATGACCAATGTGTCCCATCAAAGACATAAGTGGATGACATAGTATAGATTCCCTAATCAAGTGAAATGTTGACAACTACCTGAACTCGTGAAGAGGTGACTCATGGTTAAAACTTGGTGACCATAGAAAGAGTTCAATTTATTTCCCACCTTACCCTCTTTTGATGTTTTTTTTTT
>SNQJ01S0007235.1:69140-103973 GCA_010110895.2 Picea sitchensis | reverse complement strand
GAACATTGTATAAGCCATTTATGATAAGGAAGTTTTTGCTGGGTTTTATTCCCCTAGAGGGTTTCCCAGGATAAATGTTGTGTCTCTTGTGAATGTGTATTTCTCAGTGATCTTGTTCTTATTATGCTCTTATTTTATTGAAATGCAAAGAACTATAATAATGGCATAAACATTAACAGGATTTAGGAATCCAAAGGGGTTGGCCAAGTGGCAGCAAACTAAGACAAGTTGTGGAGTTAACTCAACTTCAAAAAGACACATTCCATATTTATAGGAGAATCTGTTAACATGTGTAAAGTTAAATCTGACAGGTGGTCAGTGAGTAGAAGGCTCAAGACAAGTGTCACAAGTCCTAGGAAAAATAAAATAAATCATGACGGGGGAATGGAACACCATTCCTAAAAGGTGAATTGAATAGCTTGAGAAGGCGAAGCACTAACTAACTTGACATAGTGAATATTCAAAGATCACTCACAACAACTAGAGCTCAGAATTCTACAAGAGGCCACATAGGCAACCCCTTGGATTTTGAACTCAGCTTGGGGGTGACATAGACTCTAGTCTAAGGTTGGGAGGAACATGGACTTCAATGTGTGGTTTCCCTAAAGTTCCAGGTTTTATTTCTTGTGATGAATATGCTTATTAAATGTTTATTGTGTTATTGTACATTTCTATGGCTAAATTCTCTGGTATAAATAACTGGAACAATATTACAAATTAATGTTTGTTATATAATATATAGAAGCATATTATATGTTTCGTACATGAAACTATGAAAGGAAATTTAATGGTTATTATGATTTACGAACAAAATCATATTATCAATAATAGATTAATAATACTCATAGGTAAAAACCTAGTTAATAATCTAGGGATTGTTCTAGATGAGAAATATGTATGGAAGAGACATGATTAATCGAAATACAATATAAAATTGGAAAGGAATGATACAAAATAGGAATTTATATTGATTAACCAAGGATTCAATATATAAATGGGAAAAATAATTATTACAAATTCAAACAGAGTTCCATGTGATACCTTGTACATATATTAAAAAGGAATATCATTACAGGGTACATTGTATAATCCGAAGAAAACTTGTTACAAAAGTTAAAGATATAACTTATGCATATATATTCGAAGCAAAAAGGTTACGTATTGTATAGAATCCAAACGAGAAGAGTCCATTTATAAACTATATATCAATGAAAAATAAATCAATAAATAAATTATTACAACATCATAACATGCATAGACAATATTCTGAAGCGACCCAACTTTTAGGAATAATTACATACAAAAGATAATCAGTCAACTAAATTCAACAAAAGGTAGGAGAAAAATAATCACACTTAGTGATATCAAATTTAAATCTACAAAAGTATTGAAACTTGAATACCTTTATGTACATGGGTATTCCAGAGCTCCATGGTAACTGCCATCTCAACACCTACAAAACAAATAAGAAAATAAGTTAGGAAAATGCGCAAGTTATTCAATCGAATCAAAGTTACATATACAAGTATAAATAATCTCACCATGGATGAGTAGAGTGTTGAGGTATCACCTTACATCGATGTAATCCGCACCTAAATGTTCTGGGTTATTGGATAATTGATGGGTACCCCTCACAAATCAAAAGGGCCCATCATTAGATATTACCCAAGAATAAAATTAATAGCATGTGTATAGAATGTAAATTAAAGAAACAACTAAGGTCTGTGCGAATTCCGCCTGCACAAAATATCATAGCGGAAGTCCTAAACTAAATCTAGGATGAATAAAACAATATGAAGGGTCTAAATCATCGTCCAAAGATGCAAAATGACAAACAATTGATCCTGTAATGGTAAACCCAGACCACTGAGATTATGGGTACCAACAAAAAAACACTAAGTCTAAGGTAAAACCCCCTCGAAAAAAATACGGAAGTAAAACTACTGCGATCAAATATAAAACCTACAATCATTACATCATATGGAAACATATATATAAGAACATGAATTTCGACAAGAGATATGGATGGAGGAATAAGGTTCATTTCCAACTACAAACTATTATTCAGAAGGGTAAAACTCAAGAAATGTTATTAAGTTAAACTACCACCATAGTTACAAGAAACCCTGAATGGTTATGAGAGTTTCTTACCAGTGAAAGGTGTCGACCCTGAAAGTGTTTAAAAGACTCATAACAAGCCTGAATAAGCTATGAGCGCCCATAATGTTTAACCTAGGAAATGATAATGAGAATGGGGTAATCATAGATGCACTCTGTAAACTCGTAAAATGGAAAATCTCTCAGGAAGAATACAGAGCCAGAGGAAAGAAGTGAAGAACACATAATTATTTCAGTGTGGGAGAGTTAGGACAACTAAAGAATCCAACGAGGAAACCTAATTCTTGGAGGCATAACAAAACAACACGTATAGAGATTTTAGGACAACGGCCAAATAATCATCCCCAAGATGGCAACATCAAGGCGTGACACATGCAGGACTGTTGTATGATAAATGCTCCATAGAGGATGTTGGATAATGAGGAAGATTTGGTGAAGTTTTAAATTCAATATAGGTACCATAGCACGAGTTTTAACCTCGTAAAACACCCAAATCAAATCTCCATGTATGATCCATCTTGTCGAAGGATAGGTGTAGCACATATGGTTGGCATACAATGATAATTTATTTCAAAATATGTTGATTTATAAATAATGAAACCCACTTAATGAATCTCGATTTTATGTATGAGAGTTACCATAAAACTATACTAAACAACATATAGTATGAAATGTATTAAATATCATAAGTATAAGAACATGGTAGCACCAATAGTAAACCTATATCCATAAGGAGAGGGATATATCCAACAACCAATTCATCGAGCGACCTCATAGGTATCATGACCCCAAGAAGCAACGAACATATATACGGATCACCACTTAGTAATAACAACTATACTTTATAGGTTATCAAATAATTGATCTTAATGAAATAAGACTTAGGAAACTTATATAAATACGACACATAAGGGTGAACGATAAGGGTGACTATGGAACAATTCCATTATTAAACTATCAGACTTTATGACAAGCTATGTTAAGGTTATAAAGGTATTTTGTGTAAGTATGTAGTCCCTATGAGTTTCTTGTCATAATCAAAGCATTGAAAGGATAATGAAATTTCCATGTCATAAGGGAAACAAAGAAAGTTATAAGATAGTAATAAAAGTATATGTGACAATAATGATGACGAAGAACCGTTGAAGAGTATTATGGTTATTTATATATATAAAAAAATATTTATTTTTATTGGAATTTAAGGTCTGTGACATAATGGTATCAGAGTTGTAGGTTACAACACTTGGTCTTTTTATGGGCTATATCACAACAAAAATCTAACATGTAAAATTGTCTCAATTTTCTTCTTACCTCTAGGAATAAAAATAAATTGATTTTACAGAAAAATGACAAAAGTACCTGAGCCTCAGGGAGAAGAACACCATCAAGAGAATCCTGAACAAGGGGATGTAGGTGATGGGTATGTCTGGGTGGATCTGAATAATGATAGGCATTCAAAAATTATAAAGACGGTAACAGATCTGAGATAAGAACTAAAAACAATGAGAGCAGATAATGAAAGAATTCTAAAGACTCAAGAGGAATTAAATGCAAATCTACTGGAGAAATTATGCAATCAAAATAATGATAAAAATAAGGGACATAATTCTAGCAATTCCAAGATATCCCAACCAAAGAAGAAAGAAATAAAATTGGGGTATCCTGAATTTGAGACAGAGTCAATATACAAGGATACAAAAGACACAGAAACATCTACTGAAAGTAGTTGTAGTCCTAAACACAGAACTAAAAAGAAACCTAAACAACATGATGAAGTCATGGGATAATTTAAGAAGATTAAACTACCAACATTTAATGGGGAAGTGGAGACTGGTGAAGAAGCAGAGGCATGGCTCTACGGTATGCAGAAATATTTTCAAATCTACAATTATTCAAGCAAGTTTAAATCTCGAATGGCTATCTACAATCTGACAGAAAAAGAAGACATATGGTGGTAGGATATAAAAAGAGTAAAAAGTTTCAAGGAAAGGAAAATCACCTAGAAAACCTTTAAGAGATATTTTAAGAATAAATACATGTCTGAACAATATTATGAGGGTAAATCCATAAGGGTGAACGATAAGGGTGACTATGGAACGGTTCCAATATTAAACTATCAGAATTTATGACAAGCTATGTTAAGGTTATAAAGTTTTTTATGTGCAAGTATGTAGTCCCTATGAGTTTCTTGTCATAATCAAAACATTGAAAGAATAATGAAATTTATGTATCATAAGGGAAACAAAGAAAGTTATAAGATAGGAATAAAATTATATGTGACAATAATGATGACGAAGAATTATATATATATATATATATATATATATATATATATATATATAGCCTCCATTAATGGACTAGGCTCTTTGGGATTAGTTTGTCTAATTTCTTTTACAAGTTTCTTCTCAACTCCAATGGATTTATTGACTGTACCATTGGGTTCATAATACATAAAAACCCAAAAAATGACTGTTAGATCTATGAAAACAGACCATGGCTCATCTGGGCATGGCCTCTTCTATTGGTGGCCTTGAGCTTCCTTGTGGAAAAAACACCTGTAAAAGTCCTCAAATTCCTTTGCAACCTATTCCAATGAGTTTAGATCATATCAATTAGCCAATAATGACTATTCAATCACTGAAAATGGACTTTGGCTCCCCTAGACATGGCCTCCTTCACTGGTGGTACTGGGCTCCTTGGAGCTCTCTGGAAATTCCTTGTAGAAAAACCTACAATAGAAGTCTCCAAATTCCTTTGAAACTTGTACCAATGGCTTCAGAACATCCAAAATCCCCTAGCTGGGCTCTTTCTGCACTTGGTTTGGCCAAAAAATGAAGAAGATAGACCTCCTGCAAGTTTCTTCTTCAAGCTTGTTGTCTCTGGTTCGCCAAATCACACCTCTCTGTGAGTAACCTGGCTTCTGCAGCGTAACTAGGCCTAAAAACTAGCACCTGTGCATGTTGCTGCAATTGGTGCAAAATGTCACACCATTAGCAGACTTAGAGCCTTTTTGCGTAGAGGTGTTGGCCGCATGAGGGGTCATATGTCCATGTCCCAACGCAAAAATAGGCCCCGTGGCCTTTGGACATTGGAACCTTCGTGCCTAAGGTCGTATTGGGTGGTCTTATGGTAACCACCCCCGCAAGATTTTGATGCATAGTCCGCGTGGAATACCAAAGAATGGTTTGGAGCCGGATCCTGTGGTAACCAACTACCATAACTGCGGGCTGTATGCAACACTGACATAGAATGGAACCCGAACTATGTCAAACAAATGGAAATATATGCAAAGTATGGAACCAAGATTTAATGCGATGTAATGTGGACTGTAACAGAACCATAATATGGTAAGGTTCCCACTCGGAGCTCTCCCGTAAAGTTCAATTGTTGGTTGAATGGTGAGGTAGGAGCACATGGGAGGCGCATACAACCAGGGGTTGGGGCTAATCCCTAGCCCGGACCCCACCATAACTATACCATAATACAAATTTAAATACATTTAAACAAATTACATGGTATGAACCAATGCGTGGCCGAACTAGTAGCCCAACCCACGCCAAGTCACTTGCCACCTGGGAAGGAGGTCTATGGTTCGACTCCTGTAGACTCCAACATAACTTTTACACTATACCAAGGTGCCACGTGGCAGCCCATGCCTGGGCCACCTGGCACCATACAACTTGCCAAAAAAATGCCACATGTCATAAATTCATTCTCTCACGTGTCTACCACTTGACTGTTAACTCAACATCTGCCAACTCAGCACTGCCAAATCATCTTCCACGTGTGGGTCCATAGCCTGCCACGTCATCTTGTATGAATTGTATGGACTGTACAGTCAACAAAATTTTGCATGTTTGGAAAAATGAATAGAACGCAATATCTCACTCATCCGATGTTCGTTTGAACCTGTTCAAGTTGCGTTGGGTTCGTGAGGAAGAGGCCCATGCACATATCCATTTTGAAGAGATTTCAGACACTTTGATTTTTTGGCTAATTTTTTACCCCTGGTCCAAATTCTAATCACTCCTTCCCACTGAATGGATTTTGGTCCCACAAAAGCTAATGATTATCTGTCTGAGCTTCAATACTCTTCTGTTTCCAAGTTCTATCAACTTATTCTACTTGAAAAGGCTTTTTGGCAATCACCTGGGTACCTTGACATGCCTTGCACTGCAACTGGCTATGTCCCTCAACCACTGTTCTCTGGCTATTGTTGACCCATTGTTCTCTTTGTGCTTGGAAAACTGTCATCCTTCCCACTAAGAATCAAGTCCCTCTTGTGAACTCTTGGTGTCAACACAATCCACTCTACAATGGCTGCAAAACACTTTCCTGCGACATCTTGTCACAAACCAAGAAAACCATCAATCTTGAAAACAAACTTTATACAAGAATGAAAATGATGCCAACCAACTCTTTTTCTCTTCAAATCCATAACTATCGCATCTTGTACATCATCAAAGTACATGGCGTTTTATCATATCTTTGTGTACTCAATATTGACTTACAAGCTGCCAAACACCATCGACTAAACATAAATGGAAAAACATGATCGACACAACATAGTCATCAAGACAACATCGACACAAGTCGAGACTCATTTGAAACACATTGACATTCCAAAATGACAAGTCGATATTCATGATACACAACCATGTTACATTCATGAGTCACTCATAACGAAACTATCACAAAGTTCATTGTTTACTCATACAAAATCACATGCATGTTCATAGCTCTTCAACTCCCCTTCAAGTACAAACATAAGTACATAAACCCAAAAACATGTGGGTACATAAGAGCTGAAATGAAAAGATATATGGCTACAATAAGTGAGTATCATACCCATCTTTTACAACCTCTTGGCGAAGTCAACTTGAATGCCTTCAATAGAATCGCATTCACATGCAATCTTGCATCATACAAGTTGTGATAAGCTGCTACAACTTGTCATACTTTCAACATAAATGCATACATAAGGCTGAAATGTGCATCTACAAATAGAGAAATGCAAGCCTTACTTGTTTAAGAAATCTAACCATTTCTTACCAAGCCAATTCAATGGTGACTTTTCCTGCTGAAAATCCTCTTCTTATGAATCATCTTGACTCACATTGATGATGGAATCTCCTCTTCCATTCTTTCCAGTCTCTTTATCCATCCTCTTCATGTGTTGTGCATGAGTGTCTAGATGTAATGTCCAACATTGGTCAATGAGATGACCCCTCTTCTGGAAGTGAGTGCAAATCTTTTGCATCTTCTTTTCAAGTTGCCTTTGCTTGGAATTTTTCCTGAATGTGGCCAATCTTTTCCAACATCTTGAAACATGATGGTTATCTAAACCACAATATGTACATGGAATTTTTCTTCCATTTTTACATGCAAATTTACCATGCTCAACATAATAAAAAACAAATGAATTACATGCATAAATATACCTTGAACATTCACCTTTATCTCCTTCTTGAGGAGGTGAATTTGAAGAGTTACTAACTCTCTTTTGAAGACCAACAACAATGTTCTTGTCCTCATGGCTTTCACAACTCTCTTGTTTCACACATTTTCATTCATCTTGAGCACACACTTTACATTCTTGAGGGATTGAACTTGCAACAAAAGTTGTTCTTGGAACTGGTTCCCTTGTCTCCTCAACTTTGGAATATGCTCCATCTTCCTGTTCATATCCAAGACCCCAATACTTGGGCCTCTCCTCAACAACAATAGGCTCAAAAATTCCTTGTGCATGTTTGCCTAACCCTCTACCTTCATAGCCCATTTTTAACAATAACTTGGACCCTATTCCTCTAGTATGCTTTTCAAAAACACCAAAGCATTTAGCTCGAGAGGAATTTGAAGAAAAACCAACATTACAACCTCATGTTCATGCATGTACTTGGTAAGGGTTTACTTTTCCTCATGGAGTTGAGTCTCCATCTCATGAAACTTTTCAAGAAGCTGGTGCTTCTCCTCTTTCATGGCCATCATCTGCTCTTGAAGGACAATGATCTCCTTCCTATCTTCCCACATATCTTGCACCATATTTCTCATGGTTACAAGCTCCTTCAACATCTCTTTGTCAAATAACTTGGCTAATGAAGATGTATGAGAACTCTCATTGTTTGAAGCTTCCTCCATCCTTGCAAGGTATCAAACTTCTACACAAAACTTGCACAATAATACCAACAACTAAATCTCTAGCTATCAATGGCAATCAGATGAGAAAAACTATGCTCTGATACCACTTGATCTGAAATAGGGGGCTGACTTTTTTTTCCATGCAAGCAGCCTCTACTCCATTAAAATAAACTTCGGGACCTTGCTCAATGTCTTAGTTGTGCAAGAGGATTTATGTGTCAAGTTTAGGCTCCTTTTAGGTGTTTGTGTGTGAGGTTTTTGAAGGTTAAATATGTTGTTTAAAGAATACAAAATCAAGCATAAATTGCATCAATTAATAACAAACAAACTCACAACAACAACAACATGATAAAGGAGTTCACCCCCAACCGGTCTACATCTCCTTGAGCCTCCATCAATGGACTAGGCTCTCTGGGATTAGTTTTCTAATTTCTTTTACAATATTCTTCTCAAATACAATGGATTTACTGACTGTACCATTGGTTTCATAATACACAAAAACCCCAAAAATGACTGTTAGATCTCTGAAAACAGACCATGGCTCATCTGGGCATGACCTCTTCTACTGGTGGCCTTAAGCTTCATTGAGCTTCCCTGTGGACAAAAAACTTGTAGAAGTCAGAAAATGCCTCTTCAATCTATTCCAATGAGTTCGGAGCATATCAATTATCCAAGAATGACTATTCAGTCATTGAAAATGGAGTTTGGCTCCCCTGGACATGGCCTCCTTCACTGATGGCCCTGGGCTCCTTGGAGATCTCTGGAACTTCCCTGTAGAAAAACCTGCAATAGAAGTCTCCAAATTCCTTTGAAACCTGTACCAATGGCTTCAGAAAATCCAAAAGCCCCTAGATGGGCTCTTTCTTCACCTAGTTTGGCCAAAAAACAAAGAAGATAGACCTCCTGCAAGTTTTCTCCTTCAAGCTTGTTGTCTCTAGTTCGCCAAATCACACCTTTGTGTGAGTAACCTGGCTTCTGCAGCGTATCTAGGCCTAAAAACTAGCATCCTCAAGCATTCCCACAATTGGTGCAAAATGTGGCACCATTAGCGGACTCAGAGCCTTTTTGGGCGGAGGTGTTGGCCGCATGGGGGTCATATGTCCACCTCCCAATGCCAAAATAGGCCCCGTGGCCTTTGGACATTGGAACCTCCGTGCCTAAGGTCATATTGGGAAGTCTTATGGTAACCACCCCCACAAGCTTCTGCTGCATATTCCACGTGGAATACCAAAGAATGGTTTGGAGCCGGATCCCATGGTAACCAACTACCATAACTGCAGACTGTATGCAACACTGGCATAGAATGGAACCCAAACTGTGTCAACCAAATGGAAATGTATGCGAAGTATGGAATCAGGATTTAATGCGATGCAATGTGGAGTGCAACAGAACCATAATATGGTAAGGTTTCCTCTCAGAGTGCTCCCGTAAAGTTCAACTGTTGGTTGAATGGTGAGGTAGGAGCACATGGGAGGCACATACAACCGGGGTTTGGGGCTAAGCCCCAGCCCGAACCCCGCCAAAACTATACCATAATACAAATTTAAATACATTTAAACACATTACATGGTATGAACCAATACGTGACCAAACTGGTAGCCCATCCCACGCCAAGTCACTTTCCACCTGCATGGGAGGTTTGGGGTTTGACCCCGTGGACTCCAACATAACTTTTACACTATACCAGGGTGCCACGTGGTAGCCCATGCTTTGACCTCAAGGATCAACATAACTTACACTATACTGTGGTGCCATTTAGCTTCAAGCCTGGCCACATGGCCACCATGCCACTTCAAAGTTCCATGTCAGTAATTCATTTTGTCATCGTATTTTACCACTAATGCCAACTCAGCATCTTCATAATTGTCAGATTTCATGAGGGGGGTGGAATCGTAAGGAGAATTCAGAACTTTTTTAACCATAATCCAAGTATTATATCAATGACACATTATCATCCATAATCAGAGTAAATAAGAAATGAGGGAAGCTCCAATTCCAGTTTCTCAAGCTATAACCTAAAGGAAGCTCCAATTCCTTAAGTTCTCTAGATAACTGTATGAGGCTTGAACTCTGTATGTTCTGGACACAATCAGAGGGTGGCAACCCACAGTTGTCAGCTTCCCTGCCCTGCCACCTCAGTAGAAGTAGAATGATGGGAACCATCACACACTCACACTGTGAGATATACTGTTGTAAACTTGTACCAATAAATCAAAACCATGAATCAACTCCTAGAACAACTCCATTATAAATATGTATCAACTATGCACCAAATCCTACACCAAATAAATCCTATAATCAACCCATCATGGAACAAGTGCACCTAACCATATACTAAGTATAACAATCATGTCACACTACTCATCAACTATGGATCATCATTAAAAAATAAATATCATCAACTGATATAATTCATGTATAAAGCAACTCATCAACTACATTTGTCTCAACCATGTACTCAACATGTACCCTTTCAACCAAAAGTCCTCATTAATTTTAATTATCCAAAATTGATTTGTAGCTTTGTATAGACTGTGTATATGATCACATTCCCCAGTCCCTTCCATCTCAACAACAAGAGACTAGCATTTTCATCAAACTTTTCTTTTAGTCTCACATGCCTTAGTTTTGGATTTTAATCAACAACCTAACTTGAAGTAATCATAACTTTAAATTAATGTATAAATATCTTAAACTGATACACAATTTTCTTCTATGTTTTACAATTCCTCCGGGTTTCACTACTTGAACCTCTTATAAAAGGAGTTATAGCAAAAATGACATACCCTACAAATTTGTCTTATTCTAGAGAGCTTAATTGTAGAGAGTTACATGCACTAAATATTTTTTTGAATTGATCTCAAACTATTACAAAACATACTACAGACTGTTCAACCAACACATTTGGTTTCAATACATTTGGATCTTTTATGAAGAATTTATGACGCTTTTTACTCCTAAACACTTTGTTTCTTGACTAGTGTCGTGGACGGTACACAAACCCTATTTCTTAAGTGGAGTGTAACTCCAAAAGTACAATGAACCACAAGATTTTAATTTTTACTACCTGATACTTGGATATGTTTTCAATAAAAAATCTCTAGTTCAAATCATTATGTGCTATATTTAAAATGGTGATGACCTGTAAATAACATGTCTTAGAAAGCACTGAATAAAAGAATTTTATCCGGGCCCTGCATTTCATTATTTTCTTAACCTTCCCTCAAAATTTAGGGTTAGATATCATTGGTTACCTCCTGCATATTCCATATATATTCAATATCTCAAGGTGATGCCAAAATGAGAGCCTACCTCTATTTCTGAGCATCAAGTAGTTTCCTTTAAAAACATCTTCTAGGTCACTTGGCCCCACTTTCCTTTATATCTTTAGGTTAACCCACTTGGTCTCCTCTCCATTAAATTTATTATTGAAATAATTTATTTTGTATTCATTTTTTTTTTTTTTTTTTTTTTTTTTTTTTTTTTTTTTACCTTTTAAAAATTTTTAAACCACTTTGACTACTTGACCTTTTGGGGCTTAGATGACATATGAGGGTCCTCCAACTTCAGAAGGCCATAACTTCAAAACTGCAGAGGAGTTATGTGATGTTCCATATTCACTTAAATGGAATGAAATGTACTATCCATATAAAATAGTATTATCTGGAAATATACCATAACTCATACCACTACCCATAAAACAAACTTGGTCCATTACCAAACTCCTGTGGTTCCAACTTCATGGCCATAACTTCTAACTGGGTGAGGAGTTCTCATGGTATTCCTATACCACCAAAGAAATGGAATGATAAGAATATCCATCTTAGGATGGAAGATGGAAAATCCATTATCCGGCTATCTCATTCTTCTACAATTAAGCATATTCTCTCTTTACTCTAAAGTGTCTTTCCTGCGGGAGGGCTTTCAACAACACCATATGTATCCACTTTAGAGTTCATCCATATTTAATTCTTATCAACCAGTGACAAGACAATAATGAGTCATTCTTTACATCAAACAACTTTGGGTCCATTACCCAAACCTTGTGTTGTGGGTATTTCTTCATGGGCCTGACATCAATGACAACCAACTCATGCCCTCCTGGAACCATGCCTCAGATCTCTGGATAAATTTTCCTGCGTCCTCTGCTATATCTAATAAATCGCTCCCCGAACTGCATGACATTTGTTCTCCTCAGATCCGAGCATAAATTCTCCTTGTCATCAATGGAAGGTATTTTCCATCCGGCTACTTCCCCTCGACCTAACTGGGTCTCTCCTTATATGGTGCTTCCTCATGTACACTCCCAAGACATAGGCGACAATGATTCAAAATCATTCATTTTGGAGTAGAAATAACTCCAAGTCTTTTAGCTAAGATATTCAAAGGCTTCCGGTGGAAGTGGTTTTGTAAAGATGTAAGCTACTTTTCTTTTGTGCCCACATACTCAACTCTAATGTTCTTTCTAATTGGTTCTCAGAAAGTGATACTTGATTGAATGTGCTTCGTCTTCGAGTGCATCAATACCGGGTTTTTGAGATATTGATTGGCACTTGTATTATCACAATATATTAAAATGGCTCATCATACTCAACCTATATATCTTTCTGTATTTGTTTCATCTAAAGAACCTAAGGTACAACATGTTGTTGTCGCAATATACTCTACTTCCAACATATAGAGATATTAATCATTGTTTCACAGTTAGCCATGATACCAAACACTCGCCTAAGTAGAACTTTTCTCCACCGATGCTTCGGCGGTCATCAATTCAACTCATTCAATCAGATTGTAGGCAATATGATAGATCTTTCTTTTGGATACCATAATCCAAACTCTTTCCGCTCCTTTGAGATATATCCGAAATCCTCTTCTTCACCGCTAATACATGTGATCCTTTGGTGTTGTTTGAAATCGTACCACATGTCCAAATGTCTGCATTACATATGGTCTAAATGTTGCCTCACATAGTAGATCGCCAATCATTGACTCAGATACACCGATTTTAGACTTTGAATCATTATATTTTTTCAACTTACAACCGGTTTGTATGGAAGTGATAATCGATTTGCAATCTTCCATTCAACTCCTTTATCATTTCTCCATATACTTGTTTAAGAAATAAAATTCTTGGTTTCTTTGACGTGATATCTAAAGTCCTAGAAATAAGGTTAGTTCTCCAAGTAACGGCATTTCAAATTCATTCTCAGATGTCTTTTGCAAATTTCCGGCTAACTGGTGATCATCACTACCAAAATAATATCATCAACATAAAATTCCACTAATAAAATATTACCTTGATTCTTACCTCGATGTAGAGGTTGCTGTCCGCACTTCCTTTTCCGAACCCTTCCTATTGCAGATACTTATCAAGTCCGAGGCTCATGCTCTAGGATTTTATTTTAGACCATACAAGGCCTTCTTTTAATTTACATACATAGTCTAAGTTCTCTGACAACTAAAATCCTACTGGTTGTTCAATGTAGAATCTTTCTTTCAAGTCTCTATCCAAAAGTTGATTTTACGCCCATTTGATACACTTTGATATTTTTGGGGCATGCATAAGATAAAAGTAAACTGATTGCTTCCATTCTCGGGTAATCGAGAAAAATGTCTCTTCAAAGCTGATTCCTTCAACTTGTGTATATCCTTTACATGTACCTCAATCTTTGTTCATTGTAACTCATCCATCTGACTGACTGAATGGAATGGAAAGAGTGGATCGGGATGGACGGACGATGGATGGCTGATGGATGGATAGACGGAGGATGGATAAGTGGCAATGGACAGACAGAGGATGGAATGGAGGGACGGAGGAATGGATGGAATGGATGGAGCCGGAATGGACGATGGAATGGAATGGAAGGATGGATGGATGGAAGGAGGGAGGATGGATGGAATGGAATGGATGGATGGATGGATGGACGGATGGATGGATGGATGGAATGGATGGATGGATGGAGGACGGAGGAAGGAATGGATGGACGGAATGGAAATGGAATGGACATGGACGGAGGATGGATGGAATGGATGGATGATGGAGGATGGACGGATGGAATGGAAGGAAAGGATGGATGGAAAGGATGGATGGATGGACAGGAGGAATGGATGGATGGAATGGATGGAATGGATGGAATGGAATGGAAGGAATGGAATGGAATGGAAATGGAATGGATGGATGGATGGAATGGAATGGAATGGAAGGAATGGAATGGGAATGGAATGGAATGGATGGAATGGAATGGAAAGGAAAAAAAAAAAAAAAAAAAAAAAAAAAATATTTGTTGAATTGATCTAAAAATTGTTACACAACATACTGCTGACTTTTAATTCCTCCTTAATCTAATCAACACATTTGGTATTACTCAAATTGGATTTGTTATGAATAAGTTTGAATGCTTTGGCCTAAAAACACCTGCTTTTTTACTAGTTTCGGGACTAGCCAAACCCTATTTTCCACGGAGTGTAACTCAAAAAAGCACAATGACCCACAAGATGAATTGCTTATCAAAAAATACTTGGATATGATTTCTCAATGGCATAGAAATTTCACAGTCTGAATCATTATAAAAAAAAAAAAAAATTATAACAAATGGTGAGATGACCTCAGAAATAACATACCTAGAAAGCACCATCGTGCACTCCTTATCCTTCATTGCATTTCAGCCTTCTTTCTTAACCTTCACTCTGCATCAGCTTAGATATCTTGGTTACCTAAGAAACCTATAGATATTCAATATGTTCAATTGTGATTTAAAATGAGAGAGTCTTGCCTCTATTTTACATACTCCATAACTTCCTTAAAAACATCTTCTAGGTCACTTCTGGTCTCTACCTTTCTTTATTTTCCTATAGGGTTAACTCAATTTAATTTCTCTCCAATAAATTTAGTTATTGAAATAATTTATTTGTATTCACTTTGAATTATGCACCCACTCATTACTTCATCACCTTATTATTTAAGCCTTTTTAAAATCTCTTAAACCACTTTTTGACTTACTTTGACCTTTGGGGCTTCTATATGACATATGAGGGTCCTCCAACTTCTGCAAGGCCATTAACTCTAGAACTCTGGGGAGTTATGTGGATGTGTTCCACATACCACCAGAAATGGAATGACATGTACCATCCATAGACAGTATTATTTAAAAATATATCATATCTCATACTGCTACCGGGTCAAAACAAACTTGGGTCCATTACTCCCAAACTCTAGGGTCTTCAACTCTCAAGGCCATAACTCTCTAACCATGAGGAGCTATGGATGTTCCACATACTCACCGAAATGGAAATTACGCCTCATCCATCTAGGATATTTTTACTCAACAGTCCTACTTTCCTTCATCTCATTATCTACAATTAATCATGGGTTCTTTTACTGCAGTGTCTTCCCGTGGAGGGCTTTCACCATAAGGGGACCACTTTAGAGTTCATCCATCTGCATTATTATCAACCAAGACAAGACAATAATGAGTCATCTTACATCCAACAATCTTAGGTCCATTACCCAAACCTTTGTGTCAGGGATTTCTTCAAGGTTGACATCAATGACAAATTCAACCTTAATCAACACTGCCTCAAATGACGCAGTGTGGGTCCTGCATTCCTCACATGTCACTGCACGGATTAAAAATAATTATAAAAATTTGTTTGTTTGGCCAAATGAATAGAACGTGATATCTCATTCATCTGAGAACCGCTTGAACCTGCTCGAAAGTTGCATTGGGTTCGTGAGGATGAGGCCTGTACACTTGTCCATCTTTACAATTATGGGATATTCTTATTTTGGCTAATTTTTTACCCCGGTCCAGATCAGATCATATATATATATATATATATATATATATAATAAAAAAAATTATTGGAATTTAAGGTCTGTGAAATAATGGTATGAGAGTTGTAGGTTACAACACTTGGCCTTTTAACGACTTTATCATAGAAAAATTATAACATGTAAAATTGTCTTGATTTTCTTCTTACCTCTAGGAAGAAAAATAAATTGATTTTGCAGGAAAATGACAGAAGTATGTGAGCCTCAAGGAGAAGAACACCATCAAGAGAATCCTGAAAAAGGGAATGTAGGTGATGGAGATATCTGGGTGGATCTAAATAATGATAGGCATTCATAAATTATAAATACAATAACATATCTGAGAGAAGAACTAAAAATAGTGAGAGCAGATAACGAAAAAATTCTAAAGACTTAAGAGGAATTAAATGCAATTCTCCTAGAGAAATTATGAAATCAAAATACTGGTAAAAATAAGGGACAAAATTATATCAATTCTGAGATAT
The DNA here is from genome assembly GCA_010110895.2 of Picea sitchensis. NCBI lineage: Eukaryota > Viridiplantae > Streptophyta > Pinopsida > Pinales > Pinaceae > Picea > Picea sitchensis. Next base: position 87,422 of record SNQJ01S0007235.1, on the reverse strand, counting down.
CCCAACAAAAGAAGAAAGGAAGAAAATTGGATTATCCTGAATCTAAGATAGAGTCAGTATACAAGGATACGAAAGATACAGAAACATCTACTGAAAGTAGTTATAGTCCTAAACAAAGAACTAAAAAGAAACCTAAACAACATGATGAAGTCATGGGAGAATTTAAGAATATTAAACCACCAACCTTTAATGTGGAAGTGGACACTGGTGAAGAAGCAGAGGCATGGCTCTTTGGTATGCAGAAATATTTTTAAGTCTACAATTATTCAGGCAAGCTTAAAGCTCGAATGACTATCTACAATCTGATAGAAAAAGAAGACATATGGTGGCAGGGTATAAAAAGAGTAAAAAATATTAAGAAAAGGAAAATCACTTGAAAAACCTTTAAGATATATTTTAAGAAGCAATACTTGTCTGAACAGTATTATGAGTGTAAAGCCAAGGAGTTCTATGAACTAAAACTGAGAAATCTTACAATGAAAGATTTATGCAATAAGTTTATGAGCTTGTTGCATTATGTACCTTACCATAAAAAACCAAAAATTCAACGATTTTTGAGTTTCTTAGCTAATTCTTATAAAAATCGAATTGAATTTGATAACCTAAAACATTGGAAAAAACCATGAGGAAAACCAAACTCTATTTTGAACAATATAAATATTAATTTTTGAAATTGCAAAATCTAAATATAATATAAATTTTTAAATGCCCTAAAATAAATAAAAATAAAAAATTATAATTTCAAATATGAATCCTCCCTCAAATCAAATTAAATTAAATTATATTATATACAATCACATTTCAAGCTATTCTGAAATTGTATTTATTGAGTTAAATTAAATTATAGTATATACGATCATATTTCAAGCTATTCTGAAATTGTATTTGTTGAGTTAAATGATTCATAAGAGATTGAAATTTTAAAGAAATATCAAATGCACGGGGAGAAATATATTAAAGTATGGTGAAACGTCATCTATTAAGAATTTGGTCATGAGTTTTTATTATCCCGTCATCATTTAGATTTAAATTTGGTGTTTTTAATTAGGGCATCATTAAAAACGCAAATATATAAGTAAAAGACAATTCAAATAAAGAACTTAAGCATTTTAAATCATAATTTTGATTTTTTTCATTAAATTAAATGATTTTCTTTGACAAAAAAAAATAATTTTATAATTTTCCACTCCAATGACATTTTTTAAGATGGTTTTTTTATGTATAGATTGTTTTAATAAATATTTGTATTTTAAACAAAAATTTATAAAAAATACATCATAATAACTTTTAAATATAAGGTTATAGTATTTAGTTTCATGTATAAAATTAAAGATGACTTCATCCAAGGTAGCCTCTAGAATGATTATAAGAAATATTGGTTTTCTTTCTTATGATACTATTTAGATTGAAACCATTTTTTAATTATAGAAAAGATCTAAAACTACTTATAAGTGGCCAAGAGCTTTTTTTTCTTAAATATATACTTTCTTTTTTTTTCATAATCACTTGTAAAATTTGTATTAATAAAAAAAACTATAGTCATAGGTCACAGTGGAAAAGTACAAATGAAGTTGTCTGTCAATGAAAGAATGTCCAAAAATTACAAATATTTTGTCTAAATTTCTCGAAGACCAATGATATTCAATTTTTACCAAACACCATAGTGTAATTCTGATCAGGCTATTCCTATATATAACAAAGGCTATGTTATCCTCATACTACAAAGAGGATTTAGAAACTTAGCCGAAATTTGGAGGAGCATCTTGTGTTGGAAGGCTTCCCAAGGGCTACACCATGGTGGTCTTTTGCTTCACTAGATGTTGTTGTCTTGTTGTGTTATCGAAAAGAGTGAGAATAAGTTGGTCCAATGTCTAATGCAAAGGCTAAAACACAACCAAAAATCCACTACCAATCCTGAAGAAGGATAGAACTGCCAAAATCACCATGAATGTCCATGAATTAGCTTCTTGTATGACTACAAGATGTGTGACAAAATTACAAACCCTTGTGACAAAGAAGCCAACAAAGAAACCAACCCCTTGTTTGAAAGGAACTGTGCCATGAACTTGGAGGTATGATAATATATCCCACTACCTTGCTGCAATTTACCATCAGGGTATTGATAAAGCATCATGGGAGGGAGTCTCTCCGTGTAGGACGAGACTATCCTGTGCTTGCTTTCTATCTTGAGTAAATGAACTAAGATCGATGTGGACATTTCCATTGTGATTATGAGGGTGACATGTGGTGTAATTCATGTTTAACTATCTGATGTAACATATGCCCCCTCCCTTTTTTTCATAGTATGTTAAGAGGGGTGACCCAATGATTTTTTTTTTCCTTAAGGAATAACTTCGTCACGACGTACGTAATTGATGAGGAGGATGCCCATCGAGCGCTTGGAAGTCTTGTTTTCTCACTCATCTGAAAGAACATTGTGTTCGCGTAGGATATGAAACCACTCCAAAGTTTCAAATTTCTTCCATTGAGCTTTAAATCTATCAAGAATTGCCTTTAATCAAATGTTTAAGGGGAGGGTCCCTGATAACATATGTTTGATTATCAATTTGGAGTCTCCAATAACTTTGATCAATTTGATATTCGTATCTCAGGCTACTTTTAATCCCTAAAGAAGTGCATAAGCCTCAGCTCTGTTATTGGAAAGTGTATCCAAACTCCACTCATATGGTGTTTCGATGTTTTCCCTGGGGCTGAGAATAAGCCCTCTCCCTACCTGCACCTGCCACCCTAGGATTTCCCTTTGCTGCACCATCAAAGAAAAACATGAGGAAATGTTGACGAGAAGACCATTCCAAGAACTCCAAAGAGGTCATACGAAGCTACCAACATGAATTGGGATGTTTTTGAATTGTTTCCTTAGTGTAAGAATCAAAGTTAAATTGTTTCCACCATTCCTTCTCATCCACCTCCATAGATTACTGAAGTAAAGTGTTGAGTTTTTTGGCGCCTAGATATTTTGACAACAACATCTTAGCTCAAATGGCTATCTGCTCTGGTGAAATAAGATGTTGATGGAAGAGAGCTTTGTTGTGGGAAAGCCAAATTTTCCAACAAATAAATTTTGGAAGGGTGATCCAAACTCACTTAAATACTAGTTTATTTTTTAAATTCCCTTTGTACAAAGAATCCCACTTGGCGAAAAGGTTGTTCCAATTAAAAGGACATTGAAATCGATGATAGATACTTGTTCAATAACTTTCCCAAACCCGATTTGTGTATTTGCATGACCAAAATAAGTGTGTAGAGGATTCTATGTCTTTTTTACATAAAACGCACCATGAATGACCTTATATACCACATTTGACTAGATTATTAGTTGTAAGAAATTTCCCTTGGACAAGAATACAACAAAAAATGTTGACTTTTGGGAGTCCATCAATATGCCATATATTCCTCCAGAGGAGATACTTAGGAGGAAGATGCTCAAAACACATCTAGAAATTATACCCTTGACTAACTGTGTAGTTGGAGGTCCCACATCCTCAGGTATCCCTACGAGAATGTTTTTCTGGGGAGCATCCCTTCAACAAAGTTTCTATGGTTCGAACAAGATGTCGAAATCTCTGAGGGGGGTGACTAAATCTCCATAATGCCCATACATCATTGTTAGTCCAAGAAGAAATATCATAGAGAGTAACTTTACCTTGAAGAAATAGCTAACAACGAAGAGGATTGAGGAAAATATTTTTGTTGATGGGTGATTGTCCCATGATGTTGTCTATCTAGTAATCTACGAGCTTTCCATTCACTCGTATCCAAGTTAGATTTACGAGAAGTGTGGGATGAGCATCCTTGATAAGTCTCCATATAGGGGAGCCTTCCTAATTGGGCAAGGAGTGATATAAAAAAAAATTGTGGGATCCTTCAAGATATTTCTTGTGCAGGATCTATTTCCACCATTCATTTCTTCCAATTATGAGGCGTCAGAGGAGCTTAGCACCTAAATCCAAATTCATTAGATATGGGTTCTTAATGCTTAATCCACCATGGATTTTTGGAGGTCGAACTGTATTCCAGTTAACCAAATGGTACCACTTTGTATTCATTTTACCACCTTGACACAAAATTTTTCTAAGTTCTTGTGATATATGTCCAATTTTCCCTTTTGGGGCAAGGAGAGAACAAAATTGGAAGATTGGCAATGCCAAGAGAACAAATTTCAACATCACTGCTATCTCTACTAGATTCAACCACTAGGCCCCCATTGCTTAAATTTGTTCTTAATATTTTTTATAACCGGATGCCAATGCTACGCTGAGTGGGAGTGAAGGATTATGGGAATTCCCAAATATTTGAAGTATTTCTAGTCATCCTTGATGGGGAAGGAGATTTCTCTAGATATGATCCTGGAGGAGAGATTGTTAACATTCCATGCATATATTTGTCATTTATTGTTGTTCACTAACCCCCCAAATAATTTCAGAAATATATCTAAGATTTGTTTAAACCAGGTTGCAACTATAGTTGAGGCACCTCCAAGAAAACTAGAGTCATCAGTGAACTTGGAGTGGTTAATGCTTTTACATATCCTTAGCACTTGTATCCCTGGAAGATTCCCTCATTGGCACTCACACTCCATTTTCCTACTCAATGATTTATCCATTACAATGTATAATATTAGAGAGAGGGGACATCCTTTCTTGATCCCACACCCAATAGTGAAGAAAGATGGATGGTGACCATTGACTAAAGGATATATATGGGAAGTGCAAATACATGTTGAAATCCAAAGGATGAAGGGATATGAAAATCCAAATTTATATAAAACCTAGAAGACAAAGGAATGACTGACACGGTCGAAAGCATTAGCCATATTGATTTTAATGGCCTTGTATTTTTCTTTGTGCAACTTGTTGGAGTGTTTAACTTCTTGAATGAGAAGGATATTGTTAATGATTTTCCTTTTCACCATAAAAATACCTTGGTTTTCAAAAATAATCTTAGGGAGGAGGTGCTTCAGCCAATTGGCGATGAACTTGGATAAAATATTATATGAGGCATTGCAAAGGAAGCTGGGCCTAAAGCAGGAGAAGGAAGAGGGATTGGATTCTTTAGGGATAAGTGCAAGAAAGGTTGCATTAATGGCCCCTCCCATATGAAAGGATTTATGAACATACCTTAACATGTGAAGCAGATAAGATTTAAGTAAATTCCAGTAGGATCTATAAAAATGAATGGTGAACTCGTCAAGACCTGGAGATTTATCTCGATCGAAACTCCAAATAATAGAGAGGACTTCCTCTTGAGATCCTCCATGATTTCATAAAGAAGAGAAACATTTTCTTCGAAAGTGATGACACTTGGTATATTGGATATCATATCGACGACCTCCTCCTAGTCTACTTTTCCCCCGGGAGTATATATATTTTTAAGGAAATTAACAAGCTCCCTTTTTATATCTTCAAATGAATGAAGGATTGAACCATCACTTGCTACGATTTATTCGATGTGTTTTTTCTAAAATCTAGCATAGTTTTGATTGTGAAATAAGGATGTGTTTTTATCCCCTTCTTGAAGCCACAAGCTTCTGGATTTGAATCTCCACGTAATTTCTTCCTTATGAAGAATCTTCCGGTAGTCCTAGAAAGCCTACTTTTCTTCTTGAAGAAGATCAAGGGATACATGCTCATTTTTTTATTTTCAATTCCACTTGTTCCATATTTTATTTGGCTTTGCACTTCTCTTGAGATGGAAAGAGTATTCTTGATTTGACCCAAGTTTTTAATATTCTTTTTGTGGAACAGATTTTCTATTCCCATATATATGTGGGAGAGCCATTAATCCACTAATGCCAGGCTTCTCTAATATTTTCCATCACAATTTCATCTTGAATCCATGGGGAGTTGAAATGAAATGGGATTGGCCCTAAATCCCAAGCCTCTATAACTTCAAGATCGATGGACCAATAATCCTATATCGACTAGGGAATAATCCTTGATTTCACCATGGCTAAATCCTCCATGAAGCTACTATGAACTAGAAACTTGTCTAGTTTGGAAACTATGTTCCCAAGTCCTAATCTTTTATTGGTCCATGTGAATTTACCTCCATAGGGTTTGATATCAATAAGGTCTTTGAGGGTGATAATATCTTCCATCCTTTCTCTAAAGGGATCACAAACAATACTTCCCCCTCGCTTCTCTGACCCTCCTAAAGTGGTGTTGAAATCACCTGCAAGGATACATTTATGCCAAATTCCCTTATCAATATATGAAGCCAACAACTCACAACATTCAATTGTTTCCAAATAATTCATCGACATATAGACGTTGAAGGTGACAATAGTTTTCCTTAATTGAATATGTGTGAGAGAAGTACATATCCATTTTTTCGCATTGAAGCTATATTCAAGATTGAATAAATATTGATTCCAAATCATGCATAAACCTCTTGAGGCTCCTCTAACACTCATGGATTTTCCTTCACTATTAATCCAAAACTTTTTACTTGATTCTAGGGCATTAGATGCCCTAATCTTGGTTTCTTGGAGAAGAAGGATAAAAGGATGCTCTGATTTTATAATATCTTTTACTGATTCCATTTTTGCTTGACTTTATAGCCCCCTACAATTATAGGAAACCATTTCTAACTTCATTTCTTACCAAATTTTTGGGTTCCTTGTAATATCCATAATCTGAACCCCAATTGTAAATGAAAATGTAAATCTACATTTAGGTTAGTGATCCGTTGGAACCAAGTGTTAGTTCAATGTTGTGCACACCTGAAATTGTAAATGTACATTTAGGCTGGTGAGTCATTGGCACCAAGTGTTGGCTCAGTGTTTCACGCACCTGAAATTGTAAATCTACATTTAGGATGGTGAGCCATTGGCACCAAGTTTTGGTTCAATTTTGCGTGCACCTAAGAAGTGCTCGAGGATTGTTTTCCAAATAAAGAGTGTGCACATTCCATAGTGTTGTGCATACCTGAGTAAGTGCGCATGGATTGCACATCAAGGGAAGGGTGCACACATTCCATAGCATCATGTGCACCTAGGTAAGTGCATGAGGATTATCTGGAAGTGTGCATTGGATCGATATGTGTGTGTGTGTGTGTGTGTGAGGCCGGAGAGCCTGTGTGGTTATTGGTATGGTGAGTCGGGATACAAAAATGCCAGTGTGTCTGTCCATGTAAAATGTAATCACACTCAAGTTATTAATAATATCACATCACTATGTCCAGACCTCTCAAACGAAAAGAGACAGGGGATTAAACTCCACCAAAAAGGGAAAAGGAGGGACTTAAGACCCAGGAAATATTTATTAATATTTCCAAAAAGTATAATTTATGGATATTTATTTATCTTGAGTTCCCAAGGGATGGAAACAAGTCACCAAGTGGCTAAATCTAACTCTGAAGGTGACAAGTGTCCAATTATGACCATCAAAATCTATGGTTGAACCTTAGTGTATTTTGGGCAGAGAAATCATTCCTTTTGGGGGGATTCATTCATTTTCATGGGGGGTCAGACCATCTAAGGAAGGATTCCCATTACCTTATCTGCAGAGAATAGTTTGTAGAAGGGGTTTTTCCATTTTGTAACCAAAGTTTTTGTTGTCGAAGAGGTGGGTTGTTAGTCTTGTGAGCATTCTCTCCATGTGAGAGATTTGTTGTCGAAGAGGTGGGTTGTCAGGCCTGTGAGCATTCTCTCCAAGTGAGAGATATGATGTCAAAGAGGTTGGTTGTCAGGAACACGAGCATTCTCTCCAAGTGAGGTATTTGCTAGGAATTGTTCCCTGGTGCGCTGGGAATTAGTTACATGGCTCTGAGACTTCGTATCTAGCCTATTGTTGACGCCTTGGAAGGGAAGTGGGGAAACCGAGGGACTATTGAGAAGAGAAGGGGAAAAATTCCTTGGGTGGGACATGCATGTGGGGAATGAGAGACTGTAGGCTAGTTGCAATATTGGGCACCTTGGACTAAACAATTCTATGGATTATCGTACCTTAGCCTAGCATTAGGAGTTATTTTTCCCTGGTGAAGTTTAATCCCTAGCTCGAGGGTGACTTGTTGATGAAAGTATATGAGAAAAATAGTCTATGGATGGGAGGAACCTCTGAGTTATTCATGTAGTTGGTGACTTTTCAAAAAAGTTAAGTGTCCCTTATGTGCTTGTCTCATTTACTGTGTGCTTAATTATCTATGTCCGATATGGGTTTAATTCTTGTATGATGTTGCATGTAAGTAATTGTTGTTATTCTGTATAATATTGCTTACACATGTAAGTGTGGTGTTGATATTCAGTATTTTTAGTCATACATGCAGAGTATGACAATTGTTGTTGAGTTTCCCATTAGTTAACCCTATAATAATGGTCATGAGTCTTTGAGGCGAGGTTAGAATGGTCGTGTGCGCAAGGAAATACTATGTGTGCAAAAAAGTTTGGATTCACTTGTGCACGTAGGGAAGTAGTCAGTGTGCGCAAGGAGAATTTTTTTTTCATGACACTAGAATGGTTGTGCACATAGTAGTGAGCACATGTTCAGAGTGGATTACATGCGCAATAATGTTGTCTGCTCAGTATGCTTGTGCGCGTAATTGTACTGTATTACTTCCACTATTATAAGTTTTGTCAGAAGAGGAAAGTTTGTGTGGCACGGCCCAACTTGGGGTTGAGCGCGTTACTTCAAGTATTTATGCACAGAACAATATTATAGAGTAGAATATGTGCACTGTATTTTTGGAGTAGCGTTTCTCAGTTGTAAGTTGAGTATGTTACAGATTGGTATCATAGAATTTTTGTAGTGTTGGTAATGAGGAGCATTACAAATTGGTATTGGATCTTTTTTGTAGTGTTGGTAATGGGGAACATTACACTCCTTGTTAAGGGTTAGGTACTCTAGTTTCTAGTCGTTCTTTCCCCCAAACCATAGTTTCCTAGGATTCTTTGTCTTCCCAAATATTTTTCTTGTTTAGCTTCATATTCTCATCTTTCTTTTGAGGGTTTCCTACCTCTTTGTTTATGGGTCCTTGCCTCGCCTACATCATCCTCAGATTCCTCACTTGACTTGTAATAATCGAGGTTGGGGGGGATAGTAGGGAAGGAAGTGTTGCAAGAAGAAAGAATAGTTCTTGAAGGGGAGTGGTTGGAGCCATCAAATTGGTCTAATGGGCGGTTCACAGGGTTAACTTCAAACACGAGTTTCGAGTCTTTGATTGGGCCCCTGTCACGGGGAAGGGGGTCAAGGAAAGGATTTGAGTGAGGGCAAGAAGGAAGAGAAGAATAAAGAAGATTTGGGGGAGAAAGAACTTCATACCTATTACTGGAGGGTCCAAAACATGTCTTAGATGTTCGTTGTACCTCATTATTGTGCTTAGGTGGGGATGGATCTAAATAAGGGATGACAGGACACCGACAATCAAGACCTTGATCACTTGACATGCCTATACTTCTCACCTATAGATTCACGACTAGTCAAGTTTTCCTCCCATTGATCTTCTTTTTCTTGGCTAATTGGCATTGCTCTTCCTGTTCCTATGGCTCAAGTTCGATATTTTCTTTTTTAGGGAATTGACGAGAGAAATGATTATATTTATGACAATGATGACATTTTAAGGGAAATTGTTCATAGTCCACCTATTGCAAGTATTTCCAAATTTTGAAGGTCAAAAGAACTAATTATGGAAAACCCCTTTCAAGATATACCTCCACACATAACCAAGCATAGGAAAACATCTGTTCCTTTGGAGTTGCACTGTTTATATATTTCCCAAGATATTTTCCAATAGATCCGAGGATGGTTTCATTCCAACAGTGAAGAAACAGATGTAGAAATCTAACCCACACCGACACAGGTGAGGGAATTTCATTTTTTGGGTTAAACTGTGGAATACATTTCTGTGGATCCATAGAAATAGGGGACATTTAGGAAGATTAGATCACAATCTTCCTTGGATTTGAAGAAAAATGCATAGAACTCTTGATCGTACAAGAAGTGAGACAACGATCCTTTAATCAATGGTTCCCAATTTTTCTAGATCCAAATCGTCATAGCCCATGGTGAAGGCCATAAACCAGTGAATTGACCTATCAACCCGTGACAGGATAATTCATGGCCATTTGGCATGAAATTGGAGGGAGATAAATCTATGGGGTAACTTCGTCTTTCTTCACATATTGAGATGGTGTAGATTTCGCAAAGGGACCAAGATTTTCTACCAAAAGTATGAAGGAATCAACATCCAAAGGAGGAGGGGAGTCTCCACTCCCATCGGATGGATCCGACATGAGAGATCATAATGTTTTAGTAGCTACGGTTTTTGTAGAACCACAGAACCACGCCTCCTTAAACATATACTTTGACAAATGAATTTTCTCTATGTTTTTATGATGAGCATTACCAATCAAAATTAAAATGTGATTCATTGTTCCAATCCTATATTCATGAAATTCCAAGTCCCTTCTATAAGAATTCAAGAGTTTATTAAATTTTTATGCAAATTTTACATGCACCAATAGAATTTCAAGTATTCACTAATTTGTTATAATTTGATGCAAATTCTACATGAATATATTTTATGTAGAAATTTGAAGTCATAATAAATTTGATATTAGTTTCAAGTATTCACTAATTTTCTATAATTTGATGCAAATTCTACATGAATATGTTTTATATAGAAATTTGAAGTCATAATAAATTTGATATTAGTTTTTTGGTTAATAGGTTAAATTGTAATTAAATTTTTATATTTTGATTTTATGCATGAAGTTAAGGTTGTATGTTTAGAGGAACCTGTTGAGCACTCAACACACCCTAAAAAGCCTATGTTAATTTTTTGATTTTTTGGTACCACTTGAGTCAGTTTTACTGAGTGACTTGGTTCTTATTCACTTCTTGCTTGATTGTGTCTTTGTGCATTTTTGTTTCTATTGTTTCTTGAAGGATAATTACATGTCGTATTTGGTTCATAATGCTTGTCATCATGTTTTCCATTGATTGAGCTCACAACAGGTTGACCAAGGCTTTTTGTATGCACATGAAACACCCGTGGATAGCTGCAACTATCTAGAGCAGTCAATTTCAGGCTTAGATTGTGGAAATAGATAGGTTAACTTTTGACAGTGGAGATCCATCAAGCCAATCAGATCAACGGTTTTCATGCATTCGGCGTGTCGAAATCACGTGGGGTTTAACATCAAGAGAGAACCCATGAAGTATGTGAACACCTGAAGTCCCGAAGAGTTGAAGATATGAAGAGCCGAAGTCCCAGAGAGTCGAAGAGATGAAGTACCAAAGTCCCGAGAGCCTGCCATGTCATATTCATAGATGTACCACTCTGAGAGATTTCCAAGCACAACATTATGAACTGTCGAAGCCCTGAAGGGAATCTGGACCATCCATCAACAAGGAAATGTGGAGACAAATCCTTCACTTCAGAGACTTAACACTCCGGGAGATTTGCGAAGAGCTAGAGCAAGAATTACCTCAAGTTATGAACTTTCGAAGTCCCGAAGTAATGAGAGACTGCCATGTCACTTTGGTCCCATACTACTTCAGGAGAACTTCATGACTCACATTCCAAAACTCCTAAAGCCCAAAGTGTCAAAGCACGTGGCACTCATGAGTCATGACACATGGCACACTCATGAGTCATGACACATGGAAATCATTCCATGTCATTTGGTTGTGTCATTCTCCCATTTCCACGTGACATGTGTCACCCTTCTTTCCATGACACATCAATAGTCATGACATTATATGACATTAGGCCACCACGTCACTTCACAGCCCGTACCACTCTGGGATATTTTCGAGAACAACATTCATAAACTCTTGAAGATCCCGAACACCCGAAGTCCCAAATTGAATCTTGACCATCCATCAATGAGGAAACGTGATGACAGATCCCCCACTTCGTATATACCTTGCTTTGGAGGATTGCACAAGAAAAGAGATGAAAATTATCGAAGACCGAACTCCCAACGTGAATCTGGACTGTTGATCTCAAATCAACCAGATCCGTTGATCCTTGCAGTAGGTAAGGAAGGAATATCACCCGGATCACAGATTGTGACATGATCGACAACCACACTACATTGCGGGGATGTAAACTGCTCGAACGTTAATTTTCCAAAGTGGTCCCCAATTGGACCCATGGTATTGTTGGAAGGGTACGTGGCAGCTTGTGGGGGATTGCATGCCCAAAGTAGATGTGGTACCAAACTACCCTCGGCATCTTCCGCAATCACATGCTTATATGACATCAGGTCACCATGTCACCTCCACTCACACTCCCGCTACAACTCAACTTTCGCCACCTGTTCCCCCTGACTATTCCCCATATCACCTATCACCTCCATGCATCCTATTTTCCTATTAGATGATATCCTCCACATCTTCTAGTTCACGACCAGGCCATCACAGTGAAAGTGGTGAGAAGGGTCAGTTACAATCAAGATGGAGTGCGCTTAGCTTCTGAAATATCAAACACAAACGGAGAGTTAAGTCTTAGTCACAAGTCAACGCAAATTGGTTCCAGAACACTTCAGCTAGCTCTGCTCATGCATCCAGTTGTCTCCAGTGGCCTCCAACGGCTCACAGGCATACCATTTCTCAACACAGAGCTATTTTTTGTCACTCCAAGGCCTATTTTCTGCCGAGTCAATTCCTCCAACGGTTGCATAAGTTTTGTCTCAGAGAGAGTAGTGGTTTTTAATTGATTAATTCCAACATTTTCTTAAATTAGATACAAGATTGGTATGTTTTGTTTGATAAGAACCACTCTTTATGATTAAGTCCAGTGTCATATTCAAGTTAATAATTTGTTTTACGAAGTTCAAACAATTACCTAAAATTAGGCCTCGATCCCCTAAGCACGAGAAACTCTGCAACTCTGTTAAATAGGGGGTCTTTGAATGTTTTAGATGTCGATGTCTTTTGTAAATACCCTAAGTTTTGGATTGTAAAGAACTATTTCGGAGCTACCTTGATTGAGAAGTCCTATTCAGGACCTGAGAATATTTTTTTTCTCTTTTTCATCAAAGGCATGGGTAATTGGATCTGAAGAAGAATTATTTCTGATTTTATCTCATGAATGGATGTTGTAATGAGTGAGAGCCTCTGAATCTGTTGATAATTTATCTATTCAATATTTTTATAAGTTATTTTCTTTAATGATGAAAAGTAAATTGTTGGGTTAATATGTGATTGATGATTAGAGTTAAGGAAACTATTTTTCTTTCCATCGTTTATCACATGTAAGTTTTCTTCTGATAATTGTATCTCAGTCAATAATTGGAACACTGGCAGGTTAATGTGTTAGTACTAGGCTTATTGTAGGTGTAAGAATCATTGTCTGCATGTTTGAGCATGTGGGTTATCCCAAGCTCAACTTTCTCCAGTAGTTAAGCTTTCCCACTTTGTTACCAAGTTGGTTTATACCAGATTTTATCTTGTATCGGTCCAACCTATAAGAGAAATTACAAAAAAAGAACGTTCGGACCAAAGGAGGATCTTTCACTAGAAAACATCTTGTGAATCGCTTCGTAAAGCGAATCGATTAATTGGTTGGATCATAAGATCTAGAGAACCATTCCACCATTAAATGTTGTAGAGTCTAATTGGGCCTCGGTGGCAGGTTTGGTTCCTACTGTTGAGTTAAATGGATTTAGGACCCCTCAACAAAATTGGCGCTAGAAGGGGGGCTGAAGAATGAATGGATGACAATATTTTTTATGAAACCTTTCACATAGCCTGTAGATTCAAAACAACCCACATGCATGGCTAGTCATTCCCAAGACAACCCACACACATTGAGTACTCCTGAAATGAGTAACTCACCCTAGCAAGAGGAAGAACATATATTCCTCGAGATACCCTATGCTCTTCCTCACGAGGAGTTGAACCAATTCAAAAGAATCACAAGATCTTACGCCTAACAAATCGAAGTGTTGCCCTTAACTTCATTACTTCCTTGTAGAAAACAAGTAAGTAAACTAGTGGTTGACACCCCCGACCAGGTTTTTGTGTACACAGTAAAATACCTGATAGATTTTTCTCTCACTAAAATTGAACATCCTCTTAATCTAATCCCCGAAACACCAACTGACAACTTCTCCGAACCCAATGATTTTTCCGATGAGGAAGGGTTTAACTCTGAACGCTCAGTTTTGGGATAGGAGGACATGGAAGATAACAATAATCATAATGAAGAAAGGGGAAACCCACCTAAGAATAATAAACCTTGGTTGGACAGAGATGCTCTGGCCATCCCTGGATGAGTACATAACCTTCCCTGACATCCAAATAAGTTACTCCCTAAATTTGACCCTAAAACCTCAGGATTGCCTAAAGACCATATCAAAATATTCATACTAGCTATNAACTAGTGGTTGACACCCCCGACCAGGTTTTTGTGTACACAGTAAAATACCTGATAGATTTTTCTCTCACTAAAATTGAACATCCTCTTAATCTAATCCCCGAAACACCAACTGACAACTTCTCCGAGCCCAATGATTTTTCCGATGAGGAAGGGTTTAACTCTGAACGCTCAGTTTTGGGATAGGAGGACATGGAAGATAACAATAATCATAATGAAGAAAGGGGAAACCCACCTAAGAATAAAAAACCTTGGTTGGACAGAGATGCTCTGGCCATCCCTGGATGAGTACATAACCTTCCCTGACATCCAAATAAGTTACTCCCTAAATTTGACCCTAAAACCTCAGGATTGCCTAAAGACCATATCAAAATATTCATACTAGCTATCATACTAATGAATGTTCAACATTAAGACATAGTACACAGGATATTCCCCTACACTTTTGAGAATTCAGCCTCCACATGGTATTTTAAATTACCTGTAGGATCCATAACTAGCTAGATGAAGTTTCAAAATGATTTTCTAGATAAATTTGCAGAAGAAACCACTACAGAAGCTTTGATGTACGAGTTGTTCCCCACCACCATGAGTTCAAAGGAGAAGGTTAAAGACTTTAATCAACGGTTCACCACTATCCTAAACAAATTTCAACCCAAAGCTAAACCCACTCAGGAGTTGCAAATCGAAGTATATGTTAATGCTCTCACATATTATATTTCCATGTTTGTGAAGAGGGTTGCTAAAACAACCTTAGCTAAGAATTTTGAAGAAGCCAAAACAATAGAGTTCCAAATGAAGGGATGTAAAGAAGGTAAGGTGACATTAGTTAAGAAAGAAGTTCAACCTCCGCCCAGGAGGGGACTCCTGTTGACTAGACCCATAGGGAAACAAACATAACAAGGTCCCAAAAAGGGAAGTGGAGACATAAAAGACCTAAAACGCATGATTAAGAAGTTGTTGAACAAAATAATAGACATGAAGAGAAGTGCAGTGGAAGGAAACCAAGGATAGAGGCCCTATAAACCATTTTTTAAAAGAAATCCAACTTTCAAAGCAATTGAACTCCCCCAGCCAACTTAAACATCAATTTGGGAAATGTAGCATATGACTCTTTCTATACCTATCACCAAGAAAAACACTCTAAAAGAGACTTCCCACAATGGGTGCATGTCATGAATTTGATGGCCAACTGATTTCTAGATGAGGTTTCCCTGACCGAACAATCAAGCGGCTCAGTTATGAATATGGTTGATTAGGAAGAATTTGATCCACCAGAATAAACAACCATGTTAATATGGGACCCTAACCTACCAATGCATTATGATGACCTATTTTAGGTTCAAGAGACGCCCACAGAAGTATTGGTTGTGAAAACATGAAGTAGGGGTCAACCTGTCTCAAACGACCTTACTACGACCCAAAATTCAGGGGAAAAACTAGCTCCCGATCACCCGAAAGCACCTTTTGTTCCCTGAAGAAATCCTATAAACATCCATACATGAGAATCATCCAAGATAGACTACAACATAGTAGAAGACTTGAAAAATTTGAAGGCAAACATATCGGTCATGGACATGTGTAGAATCCCTCAACAAAAGGACTTTCTGTTACAAGCATTGAAATCAGTAGAAAATCCTACAACAGGCACTGACCAAGGAGAAAATCTAACCCATGCAGATCTAAGGAATAAACCAACTATGAATGCCTTCTCTGAAGATAAGAAGGGAAAACCTATTGTCCCACCGTTCCTTTTGACATTTGAAGTCTTCAACAAAAACCTCCATAATTGTTTGGTTGACTCAGAAGCATCCTCCAATGTTATGCCATTGTCTATTTGCAAAAAATTAAACAAAGTCCCTCTAAAAAATGATAAACATGTAATACAACTAGACAGAACCTAGGTGAAGGTTATCAGAGAGCTCAAAGATGTAATGATCAGAATAACAACTGTTGGGCACTTTAATTGTCTAAATAAATAGATAATTAAGGTGTTCAATATGAATTGTCAAACCCAGGGAAGTTTTGTTATTGTAAGGTAATTGTGCACAGTCTATGCTAGATTTTGAAAGCAACACTAATCAATTTGTAGTAAGGTAAACTAAAAGAAACAAAATTGAAAAGTTGAACACTAACACAAGTTGCTAACACAACTGGAGTTCTACAGAATTGAAGTCACACTTTCATAATTTAAATCTAAATTGATGAGTGTATAAGAATCCTGGATTATCTAATCTATTCTAATTTTCTATTTTACTCTTGCAGAAGGAAGTTATGTGCTAATTGCTAAAAGGAAATCTACTTAATTGCAGAAAGGGAATTCACACTTTTATTTTCTTTTGCTTGAAAATAGAGATTTAATCTAATGAAGAAAAGGGAAAACAATTCTCCAACAGTATTCAACAATTGACTCTAACTCTCATGAGACAGACTGATGTGAATTTAACAGAAAGGGACTGAACTGTAATAGCAAATGTCTTCTAGAAATGCATAAAATCACACAACTGTAAATAATCAAAGTAGTTAATCTAAAACTCAAAATAGATGGGAGTCTGTGAGGAAGGTGGGCCATTTCCTTCTCACTGAATCCACTAGAAAATACTACAATATGTTGGAGAAACTCAAATCACTTCTTTATTAAATTGCCAAAATGTTTAGATACAAAAATGCTTCACTTCACTTCATTGTTCCACAGCTAATCTTCGGTACCAATGATTAAAAAAGATCTTATATTTAAAGACAGAGTCATTCAGTTGAAACGGACTCATAACAACCTTGAGAATCAGAGATTCTCAAGCTGTTTGTATGATATAAAGGATATGTCATCATTAAAAAATCTGGAAATGATCCTTATCACCAGCGTAAGCCAAAACGTGTAACAACATTGAGGATCGGTCTTCGTGATTCAGATTTGAATGATATACTAGCTTCCAGGATCGGTGGGCATCTATTGTAGTAGGTGTAACAACATCCAGGAAAGGTGCACAATTGTTGTAGTTGTGTAACAACATGCAGAACTAGCGCACATCTATAACAACTGGTGTAACAACATCGATCTTTGTTCAAGACTTGATTGTTCTACACATTTTGATCATTAGTTGAAAATTCATGGGTAAAATATGAGAAAATCTACCAATCAAACGTGTTAAGTAAACAAGAATATAAAATAAAGATCAATGATTCATACCTTGGGAAAAATTTCTTAGCAAACATGATATTAGGCATTTAGCATAGAAAAGATAAGGTTGAATGAGAAAAAGATATAGTGAAAAGGGGACATTTATGGGTCCTAACATGCCCCCCAACTGAAGACATTGCATGTCCTCATGCAACCTATATTCAAGCCTTACTCTGAATCTGAGTCAGGGAAGTGACTCATCTAGTGCAAATTGCTAAGACAAAGCTATTATGAGATTCTTCATCTGCAAGTCTGAAATTCACTGCTCCTTACCATCTCCAAATGGCATTTTTTGAGACCTTTGACCCCTGTGTATACTCTGCATGAGGCATCCAAAACTGGGAAAATGAAACTTGAGTCCCATCCACTGATGCCTACTCATTCTCATACATGTAATACTTATTCCTTCTTGACTGAGAAATTGGTCGGTTCTTCATCATGACTAGTGACTGGTACTTTCACTATTTTATACCCTGCCTGAAAATAAATATTACCACATTCATAGCACATGTGCTCTCTATTTTGATTCATAATAGATCTTGTCATTGCTAATATATCCAAGGTTAAATCCTCTGGGTTTCTCTGTCGAGCAACCTGCAATTCCTTCTATAGGGAAGCCAACTCTGTTTTGAGGCTTTCATTTTCCTTCGTCGGTTTAGTAATCCTGGAATTTTCTATATCCTTTATCTTCTTTTCAATTTGAGAAAACAAATGAGCAAGTGGCACATCCTCACTATTTTGTGTAACTGGTTCTTGTGTGG
>SNQJ01S0007235.1:46201-67387 GCA_010110895.2 Picea sitchensis | reverse complement strand
TTGTAATGATGAGAGATGGCTCTGGAATGTGAGAAAAGATGATATGAAAAGTGGATCATAGGTGGAGTCCTTTCTTTGGTTGACCATCTAGAAATCTGCGGATGTGGAGTTAAGTAATGATGAAGCGACCTTTTCTGATAGAGACAGTGGAAAAGATAGCAGCGGAAATGACAAAACAACAGTGTTTCAACATGGAAAGATAACAGAGCGAGAAATATTGATGGATTATCAGCATGGAAAAGTGGAAGAAATGCGAAAAATGGGTGAAGTGGTATGTAAAATAGTGAAAAGGAATAACAATGGTAAGCGTATCAACATATGTTTTGGCCAGAATGGTGGAATTAGGTGTAGCAGCATGTAAATCGGCCAAAAGAGTGTAACAACATGTAAGACAAAATAGTTCGAAAAATGGTGTAACAACATGTAAATCAACCAATTTGTCGAAAAAGAGTGTAACAACATGTAAGACAAAATAGTCGGGACAATGGTGTAACAGCATGTAAAAGTGACCATTTTGTCGGAAAGAGGTGTAACAACATGTAACCTGGCCGAACATAGAATCACTTAGTTTTTAGGAAGTTTTTCAACTTCCAGAAACTAATCCTTCGACTCCTTTCGTTGTAATCTACCTTGTTGTTGATCAATCCATCTGCACACAAGTAACTGCCTGATACCCTTCTAGGCTTAATTTATTAAAGAAGCATAAAATTTTTGAAGCAAAAACAAAAAAAATCAAATGCACAGAGTTTATTTATATACAAGGTTTTATTGAAAATCAAAAAGTTCTAAGGTTTAGAAAGGGAAGAAGCAAGATCCTTTTCCTTTAAAAATTGATAACCTGTATCAACTGTACATCTAGATGTAAATTCTATCTTGGAAAGTGGACGTTGATACAGGCGCAAGCGGTGACCATTTGCATGTAACTGTGTATTGGATCCATCAATAGTGATTAACCTGACTGTCCCATTGGGAAAAATAGTGTCTACCTCGTAAGGTCCTATCCATCATGTACGAAGATTACCTTGAAATTATTTAAAGCGTGAATCATACAACAAATCCCAATCTCCCTTTTTGAATAACTTCTTCTTGATGACTTGGTCATGCCACTTGGTTCTTTGCTATTGAATCACTGTGGTTTGATGAATAACATCCAAACGATTTTCATCCAGCACATTTAGTTGTTGCAGTCTGGCCTTYTGTTCCATAGTCAAGTCTAGATTGGCTTCTGATGCAGTTATTAGGGTCTTGATCTCAAACTCAACGGGAAAAAYAAGGCTCTTCCCATATACCAGTTCATAAGGAGAAAAACCTGTTGTGTTCCTCCAAGTGGTTCGATAAGCCCATAGAGCTTCATGCAATCTGTTAGACCAATCCCTACGATGTTCCCTCACTGTCTTAGTAAGAATAGATTCTATGACTTTGTTTGTACTTTCCACCTGCCCATTACCTTGGGGATGGTATGGAGAAATTGTTCTATGCAAAACATGATATTTACTAAGTAGGGATTCAAACTTATGTGATGTTAAAGGTGGTCCTCCATCAGTTACTAACTCTCTGGGAACTCCAAACCTAACAAATATATCTTCAAACAAAAATGCTAAGACAACATCTTCTGAGGGCCTGATGAGTGTTTTTGCCTCTACCCACTTGGTCATGTAATCTATGCAGACCAATATATAGACTTTCTGATTGGAAGGTGGGTTAATGGGCCCTACAAAATCCATGGCCCATCTCTCAAAAGGCTCTAAAACCACTTGAGGCTGGAGAGGCATCTCATCCCTATGATTTGGCTGACCCATTCGCTGGAAACTATCACAGGCTTGGACATTCTTCCTTGCATCTTGAAATATTGTGGGCCAAAAATAACCCATCCTCAAAATTGTATGCCCAATCCTTTTATCAGAAAAATGAATGACCCCCACAAGGGCCATAACGGCAAGATTTAAGAAGATCATAATCTTCATCATCCCTCAAACATCTCCTAATTTCTTGATCCAGGCCTGTGTAGAAAAGATATCCCCCTATCCAACTATATCGAGCACTCTTCTGAATAATCTTTCTTCTTTCTCGGGGAGATAGATGTGGAGGTACCTTCCTTGCAACCAAATAATTAGCAATGTCTGCATACCAAGGTGAGTGAGAAAACACTGCAAAAAAATGTTCATCTGGAAAGGAATCATCTACAGGTGAATTATCATCATTTATATTCAATCTTGAGAGAAAATCAACAACCAAATTTTCTTTTCCTAGTCTATCTACTATAGTGATGTCAAATTCTTGTAGTAATAACAACCATCTTGTTACTCAGGCATTAGTAATAGGTTTATTCATCAAATATTTAATTGTTGAATGATCAATATGAATAAAAGTAGCATAACCAGTGATATATTGCCTAAATTTATTGATTGCATAAACTATTGCCAAGAATTCTCTTTCTGTAACTGTATAATTTAACTCAGCAAGAGCCATGTTCTTGCTGATATAGTATATAACATAGGGATCTTTTTCCTCTTGCTTCCCTAGCACTGCACCAATTGTAGTGTCTGAGGCATCTAAAGAAATGTGAAATGGCAGAGCCCAATTGGGCCCTCTCAAAATTGGAGCTGTGGACAATTTTTGTTTCAGATCTGCAAAAGACAATTCATAATTGTTAGTCCAACGAAAGTCAACATATTTTGTTAATAAAAAAAATAAGAGGGAGGCAAGTTTGGATTTTTTTTTTAATAATTCTCCTGTAATATCCAGCATGCCCTAAAAAATTTCTTACCTCTTTCTAAGTTGATGGGGTTGGAATGTCCAAAATTACCTGGATTTTGGCTGGGTCTGCCTGAATTCCCGCATAAGAAATGAAGTGTCCCAGCACCACACCTTCGCTCATCATCATATGACACTATTCTGTACTTAGAGAAAGATGAGAATGTAGACATATTTTGAGCACTTTTTCCAGATTAGATAAAGCTTCATCGAAATCAGTACCATAAGGTGTAAATTCATCCATGAATATTTCCATACAGTCATTCACCATATCAAATACCAATTACAACTCTCTTGAAAGTGGATGGTGCATTGCACAAGACAAATGGGAGAACCTTGTAGGAAAATGTAGCCCAAGGGCTGGTAAAGGTAGTCCTATCTTGGTCTTGTGGAGTAATTTTTCTCTGGTTATAGCCACTAAATCCATCTAGGAAAGAGAAAAACTTTTTCCCAGATAGGTTGTCTAAAACCTGATCAATAAATGGCAGAGGGAAATGATCCTTCTATGTGGACTTATTAAGGGCTCTATAGTCCACACACACTCTCCATTTACCATTCTTTTTAGGCACAATAACCAGGGGTGAAACCCACTCGCTGTCTGATATAGGGTAGATGAATCCAACATTTAGAAGTTTCTGGAGTTCTTCCTTAACAATCTCTTTAATATTAGGGTTCATCCTCCTTTGGGGTTGAAAAATGGGTCGACATTATTCCTTAATGTATATATGGTGGTTGCATGGTTCAGAGGAAATTCCTTTCATATCCATGTAATCCCAGGCAAATGCGTATTTATGTTCCATCAATAACTTCATCAAACGACAAGTTTCAGCAGAATATAAATTGGGATTGATGTTCAGGGTTTTTCCAGGTTTGATTTCTACGGCGATGCTCTTAGAATTGACTTTAGGAAATAATTCAGTTGTTTTAGTATCTTCTGTTACAGCTGAATTAACTTGATTTACAACATTTTAAGAGAACATCTCCGAGCTCACTCCTTCCTGGGCAGTAGGGTCAAAGATTCTACTCAATTGGTGATACGTGTTTGGTGTAACAACATAGGGGTCAATGATAAATATATTGACTATCTCATCCTCTGCCTCGTCTTTGAAACTTAGTGATTTTCCTATGGTTAACACAGGAGTGCTTTCATCCTCAATGTCTATCCATAAAGAATTTTCGGGTTCCACACTGGGTGTAGAATGAGGGTAAAGGGTAATTTTCTTGGTATCATAACCATCAGAGATGGTCATTGAACCACATCTACAACCAATGAAAGAATCAACTGTAGCTAGCCATGGTCTTCCTAAAATTAGAGGTTGCCCCCCCATATGGGTTTTAGGTTGCAATACGAAAAAATCAGCAGGATACTCCCATGAATCGACTGAAATAACTAGATCATTGATTACTCCTTCTGGTATGATAGTGGAACGATCAACTAATTATAAAACAATAGGAGTAGGTCAGACTTGCGTTCTGAGTTGCAACAATTGTTTCGTATCTATTGGGATAATGTTAATTGATGCCCCTAAATCAACTAACACATGGGGAATAAATGTTTGTCCAATTTTGACAGTGACTGTAGGGTTTCCTGGGTCGCCATATTTAATAGGTGGGGTTTTGCCTGACATCAGTTCAGACAATTCTTCCACTACGTGTATTGTGAGGGGGTTCCTAGGTTTCATTCCAATCTTTTTGATATAGAGGTCTCTCACAGTCTTCGCATAAATAGGGACATCCCTAATCACTTGCAATAGTGGAATGCTAACATGCAAATTTTGCAATTCTCCTAAGAGATTGAAGGATGGTAATTCCACAGTTTTGGTAATTTCCAATCTTTCAAGGAATGGGGGTTCTTCTAATTCTATGATAGGTTCATCAATCTCCTCTGTATCAGTAGATGGTTTTTCGACCGCTTCCTTGTCTAATTATGACGATGGAGCATCTTCAATTATTGGCTCAACTATTCTCCTTGATCTTAATTTTATTTCATCACAAGGCATAGAGGTAATAGACAGAGCTGGCACATTGTGTATATCAATATTATGAATGGCCTTATTATTTGGATTTGGGTTAGGTTGCACTGGAATTTGAGGTCATAACGAAGGATTGTTCTGTGGGGCATTAGGAGGTAACTGCAGTTGTTGTTGTTGGTACTGGGTCTGGAACTGCTGTTGATAGGGGTTCTATTGGTGAGGGTTTTGATAAGTAAGTCGTTGTTGAGAGCCTCTCTAATATGGGTTCCATTTCCCATGGTAATTCTATTATTGGGGCATAGGTAACCATGTATTGGGACCCTGATAAGGAGGTGACATCTGATTTGTGGGGGGGGAGGGGGGGAATTCATCTGGCCATATTGAAGATGATTGTTCACATTATTCCAATAATTAAGTGTTGCAGGAGAGAATTGAGGGTTTATACCTTGACCTCATGGATTCCATTGTCTTCTCCATGTTATTAGATAGGCAACCTCCAGTTCCTCATTAGTCGCCTTCATTGATTCTTTTACACATGGTAGGGAGGGACATTTGTCCGTGGCATGATCTAATTCACAAATAAGACATACCTGGACACTGTTCACTGGGCACTTCCTTGATGGATGTTGTCTCTGCATTTCAGACAGAAAAATGGACAATGCCCGATCTGATTCTGCATGTTTTTGTTTAACCTGCAGAGTGTCCATTTGTGAAGAAAAAGAGTTTATCATCTTTTTTTTGAAATTTTCTAAAAGATTACCTATTTATACTCGTGTTGCCCCTCCATTGGTTGATTTCTGTACCCTTGAAAAAGTGGTTACCCTAGTAGCTGACTTATTCCTTGTAGATCCTCAAGAGCATCTTTTACAAATATTTACAATGTCTTCATAGGATTCCTTAGATATATCTCCCTTGCCAAGCATATTCAACATATCTAAACAATCCTCTTTAACTCCTTTTAGCAAAATAGTTTTCAGAATGTCCTTACTCACATCCGGATGTCCAGAACTTTGTAGAATATACTGGAGTCGCTCCACAAAATCTTCAAGGGTCTCGTCCTCCTTCTGAGACATCTTGAACATTTCCTCTCTTCGTTCCCTCGTTCGACAGTAGTCTTGGTATTTGTTCAGGAAAAGTTGCCTCATTTGTCCCCATGTTGAAGTATTCTCTCCTCCAAGGCTCATTAACCATCTTAATGCGTTACCCTTCAATGTAGCTGGAAACAATTTAAGCTTCTACGTAGTGGTAGTGTAGTCATAGCTTCTACACAAAATATCAAATTCAAACAAAAATTGATCTGGATCCTTAGTAGATAATCCATGGAAATTTGGCAAGGTTGAGAGAGGTATGTTCTTCATAGGAGCTATCGCCCATGTGGGAATATCAGAAATAGGAAAGACCAGGGTAGAGATAGTATTTTCATCATTTGCTTGATCTTCATTGTTCGGTGGATTCTCACGATGGAACTCTTCTTCATTATCTCCTTGATTTAACATATTTTCTCTTTCTCTCCACTCAATACCAAAAGTGCCCCACTCCTATTTAGTGACTATCTGTCCATTGATCTGATAAACAACTTCTTCTGGATTTTCTCTATTCTGAGCTACACTTTCTTAATATTCAATATTCTCCAGTGTTGCGTGCTGACTTGTTAGTGAAAAATCTTCAACTTCATCCCTTGATGAAAATGATGTTTCAAAATGGGGTAGTTCTGATGTCTGAGGAATATGTCTTCTTGGAGGATTTGAAGGGCAAAAGATAGATCCCGAAGAAGAATTTGGTCTGGCTATAATCTCATCAACAAAGGTTGGCCTTCCCAGTGCAGGAATCCTTCCACCACGTCCTCGGTACCTATAGGGTTAGTATTTTTGGGGATGCGTCCTCTTGTTCCTCGATTCATGCAGACTACTCATTCCTAAGAAAAGAAAACTAATGTGATTACACGAATATCTAATTATCTTCCTCGGCAACAGTGCCAAAATGTTGGGCACTTTAATTGTCTAAATAAATAGATAATTAAGTTGTTCAATATGAATTTTCAAACCCAGGGAAGTTTTGTTATTGTAAGATAATTGTTCACAGTCTATGTTAGATTTTGAAAGCAACACTAATCAATTTGCAGTAAGGTAAAATAAAAGAAACAAAATTGAAAAGATGAACACTAACACAAGTTGCTGACACAACTGGAGTTCTATAGAATTGAAGTCACACTTGCATAATTGAAATCTAAATTGATGAGTGTATAAGAATCATGGATTATCTAATCTATTCTAATTTTCTATTTTACTCTTGCAGAAGGAATTTTTCTGCTAATTGTTGAAAGGAAATCTACTTACTTGCAGGAATGGAATTCACACTTTTATTTTCTTTTTCTTGAAAACAAAGATTTAATCTAATGCAGAAAGGGAAAGAAATTCCCCAACAATATTCAACAATTGACTCTAACTCTCATGAGACAGACTAGTGGGCATTTAACAGAAAGGGAATGAACTGTAACAACAAATGTATTCTAGAAATGCATAAAATCACACAACTATAAATAATCAAAGCAATTAATCTAAAACTCAAAACAGAGGGGAGTCTGTGAGGAAGGTGGGCCCTTTCCTTCTCACTGAATCCACTCGAAAAGACTACAGTACATTGGAGAACCTCAAATCACTTCTTTATTAAATCACCAAAATGTTTAGATACAAAAATGCTTCACTTCACTTCACTATTACACAACTAATCTTCGATACCAATGATTACAAAAGCTCTGATATTTAAAGACAGAGTCATTCAGTTGAAATGAACTTAGAATAGCTTTGAGAATCAGATATTCTCAAGCTGTTCGTATGATATAAAGGATCTGTCATCATTACAAAATTTGGAAATGATCCTGATCACTAGTGTGAGCCAAAACGTGTAACAATATTGAGGATCGGTCTTCATAATTTGGATTTGCATGATATACCAGCTTCCAGGATTAGTGGGCATCTATTGCAACAGGTGTAACAACTTCCAGGAAAGGTGCACAATTGTTGTAGTCGTCTAACAACATGAAAAGATGGTGCACAACTGTAACCGCTGGTGTAACAACAACGATATTTATTCAAGACTTGGTTGTTCTACACATTTTGATCATTAGTTTAATATTCATGGGTAAAATATGAGAAACGCTACCAATCAAACGTGTTAAGTAAACACGAATATAAAATCAAGATCAATGATTCATACCTTGGGAAAAAGGTCTTAGCAAACATGATATTAAGCATTTAGCATAGAAAAGATAAGGTTGAATGAGCAAAAGATATAGTGAAAATGAGACATTTCTGGGTCCTAACAGCGACACACCCCAAATTTGTTCAAGTAATTGACATCATTGTAGTAGATATCCCAAAAGCTTATGGATTGCTACCGAGTCGAGATTGGTTTGAGAATTTAAACGAATAATTTAGTATAGACTGGGCTCACCTTTGGCTTCCATTAAAGGGACAAACAAATATGATCAGAATCGATAAGGAAAGATATCTAAATCACACGGTCACTGACCTGAAAAATCTTAATGAGACCTCATCGACAAATTTTCCCGTGCTAGGCAATTATTCCTGTGACTCTGATTTTGGGAATTTCTCTACCCTCTCATCTGATATCTCTCTTACTCAAAACTTCGAAATACATTTTCAAGAAAATTTGCTAACAACGGCAGGGGAAACCCTCTTCTGTCAGGAATCAGTGTTAGAAATCACGAAACAGATAGGGGGAAAGGAGGAAAGTAGTATAAAAAGGGAAGTTGATGATTGTCGTTTTCAAATGTGGACCTTATACTTCAGTGTATCTAAATTGCAAGAAGGCTCAGGGGCAAGGTGCATCCTCATTGACCCAAAAGGTAAACGAAGTTTCCTATCTTGTAGAGTAGAATTTGAATGCACAAACAACACCACCGAGTATGAATCTCTAGTACAAGGGCTGAAGAAAGCCATAGACTTAAACGTTAAAAAATTGAAAATTTTAGGAGATTCAAAAATCATCATTAGACAAGTAAGGAACACTATACATTGTAAGTTTCCCCACCTGAGTAATTACCAACAGGATGTGCATGGACTAATAGAATGTTTTTAAGCCTTCAACATTACAACGATCCCCAGGACAAAGAACACTCTTGCCGATTCTCTGGCCACCACTGCCTCAAGGTTATCCCCTCTAGAAGACTACGAAGCCTCCCGATTCACTATGGAGCTACTCTACAAACCATTGGTGCCCAACAATATTTCTAATTGGAAGGTCTTTGAAGGAGATGAACATATCATAAACATTTTGACCAATCAAGATAATTTTAAAGACTTGGCCATTGACGATGAAGTATTTCAGGAGCAATTAACAAAAACCGATCATTGTACAAGTCAACTGACTGACACACCAAGGTCTCACATGATATCGAAAGGGGTAGGTAATTTAGAAAACCTTTTTGACTTAAGAGAAAGATTAAAAGAGTCAACTAACACAAAGACAAGGAGTTCCTATCCCATGCACGAAACTATAAATCTAGGAACCTTGAAAAACCCCAAGAATACAAATCTTTGCAAGATAGTATCTAAAGAGGAAAGGAAGACCTATCTCAAACTTTTCAGGAAATATCAATATCTCTTTGCATGGTCCTACCGAGATATGAAAACTTATGACACTCGTATCATTCAACACACAATCCCGTTAAAACCCATAGTGAAACCTTTCCAATAAAAGCTCTGGAAATACCACCCATCCTTGGAGCCTCTCATGTGTCAGGAGTTAAATAAACTATTAGATGCCAAGATTATCTTCCAGGTTAGACACTCTGCATGGGTAGCAAATTTGGTTCCTGTGAGGAAAACGTTTGGGGAGATCCGCTTATGTGTAGATTTCAGAAACCTCAATAGAGCTTCAGAAAAGGACAACTACCTAGTCCCACCAATGGAGCAAATCTTGCAGACCATGTCTGGCTCTGATATTTTCTCCCTTTTGGATGGTTTTTTCAAGTTACAACCAAGTTCTAGTTTCAGAGGAAGATCGTTTGAAGACTACCTTCCGAACCAAGTGGGGAACCTTCGCTTATAAACGCATGCCCTTTGGGTTGATCAATGCAGGGGAAACCTTCCAGAGGGCCATGGACGCAGCATTTCAGGGACTAATCCACAAGTGTGTAGTAGTCTATTTGGATGACGTGATTGTGTATTCAAAGAACAAAGAATATCACATCCAACATTTAACCTAAATTTTCGAAAGGTGTAGGAAATATGGTATATCCTTAAACCCTAAGAAAAATATTTTTGGTGTCGAGGAAGGTAAGTTGTTAGGCCACATTATATCTCAAGCAGGCATTCACATAGACCCAGAACGGATAAGGGCTATAGCTCAGCTTCCATTACCCCACAACAAMAAGGCCATGTAATATTTCTTCGGGGAAATCAATTTTGTAAGGAAATTCACCTCAAATTTCGCTGAAACTATCAAAYCCTTACAAAAAATGATCCATAAAGATGTCAAATMTAAGTGGGATGATGAAATAAAAGGTGGTTTAAGAAATATTAAGGTTGCAATATCCCAAGCCCCAGTGTTGCGAAGTCCYGATTTTAGAAAATATTTCTTCCTCTATACTTTTTCCTCCGACCAATCGTTAGCTGCAATACTGACTCAGAAGGATGATGACAACAACAAGGCCCCGGTATCATTTATGAGCACTAATATCCAAGGGTCCGAACTAAATTATCTTGCTATAGACAAGCAAGTTTATGCAGTATATAAGGTAGTGAAACACTTCAGATCTTACATCCTAAAAAACCATACTAAAGTCTTCGTGCCTCACCCTGTGGTCCGATCTCTATTCACTCAACAAGAAATGAGGGAAAGAAGAGGAAACTAGATGGTAGTAGTCCAAGAATTTGATCTAGATATAAAACCTGCTAAACTAGTTAAGGGACAAGGGTTATGCAAACTGGCAGCTGAATCCCAGGACGAAGTAAATGGAGACCCCGGGTGGGATAATGAATTGGCACTATGGTGCGGTAAAGATTCATACGTCTCCCCAGGGAAAGGGTATTGGTATGAGAAATTGAATTATCTYTTGTATTATGGGACTTTCCCAGAAAACTTGAATCCCAGGGAAAGGAGAGCCCTCAGGTTAAAATCAACACAATATCGCCTCATCAATTCGGTGCTCTTATGTGTTAATTATGATGGGGGTACTTTTAAGATGTCTCGAATGTGAAGATGCAGACAAAGTTATGAAGGAGATCCATGCCGGTCCCGCTGGTGGACATTTCACGGGAAACACCACCACTCACAAAATACTGAGAGATGGCTATTACTGGCCTACTCTGTTCAGGGATGCTCACACATACGCTAGAAACTGTAAAACTTTCCAAATAAGCACAGGGAGGGAAAAGAGAGCAGTTGTCCCACTCCAACTTGTGGTCGTCACTAGGCCATTTGATCAATGGGTGTAAGATATCATAAGAGAAATTACACCGAGTTCCTCAAAACAACATAGATACATACTGACTGCCACAGACTATTTCACGAAATGGGCAGAGGCCATCCCTCTGACTCATGTGAATGAAATGGTGGTGATCCAATTCATAGAGAAACAATTGATCACCAAGTTCGGGATGCCTTCCATCCTTGTCTTTGATAATGCAACTTAATTTTCTTCCACCTTATTAACAGAGTTTGCTCTGGACAAATGAATCATAATTAGATACTCCACAAACTACTATCCACAGGGGAACAGAGTGGTAGAATCAACCAATAAGAACCTAGTGAGGATATTAAAGAAAGCAGTTGCAGACAATCGAAGGAATTGGCACAGTTCACTCTATAATGACTTATGGGCTGATAGATTAATACCCAAGGAAGCCATAGGAAATTTCTCATACTTTCTAGTATACTGACAAGAAGCCATTCTCCCAAACAAACTATATCTTCCATCTCTTCAGCTTGGTCAAGATTCTAGAGGAAAACCCTCATCAGTTATACAACAAAGAATTGATACCCTCCTCATGTTGGAAGAGGAAAGGGATAAAGAAAAATCAAAATTCATAGCTCATCAGCAGATAGTTAAAAGGTGGTTTGATAAACATAAGGCCAAAGAGAAGAATTTTGAAGTAGGAGACTTAGTCCTAAAATGGGATAGAGCAAATGAGCCAAAGGGAAAACATTCTAAGTTTCAGAATCTATGGCTTGGACCTTTCAAGGTAGCCGAGAAAATTGGGGTAGGCATGTATCGGTTGCAGAATCTGAGGGGGGAACCTGACGCTCTTCCGATGAATGGCCAAGCCCTAAAACAATATTTTCATTAAAAAACAAAATTGTGTATGTGTGTTTTCTTGATGTTTGTTGTAGGTCGATTGCAGAATGCATCTTTTGTTGTTGTTGTTGTTTATTGCTATAATAATTCTGCACTTTTGAAGATTGTGTTTAGCAAGACAGTGGTTGACCTCAATTCATGCGATATGAAGAACTTTGTTCCTGACTCATCACTCACATACAACACAAGAAGCGTTGGGAGACCTGCGGTTGTTTTAAAGGTTTTTATATCTAACCTGCAGATGAACAACCTTGGGAAAATGACAAAGTGTCTGCCTGGTGGTCTAGTAAAACCTTAAGGGAAAGGTGGTAAGATGGAAAGGACTGTGTGTACCTTGAAGACATAGCTAGCAAAAATTCACCTTAACCATCTCATTTTGCAAATAACAAACATCCTCATCCCCCACTCGCTCAGGGCATTCGGCCGAAATAAAATCAACCATATCAAATGAGTGCACAATAGGAGAGGGTATGCAAATAACTTCGTCGGGGCTATTGACTCCAACGGGCCTATGGACGCTCGCTAGCAGCAAAGCAACACCATAGCAAGTGAATAAGGATAACTAAAGGGCCTAGGGCCAATGAATTGTTTACTCGACTCTTGTCAAAAGGGGCGTTAGTCAGGATTACAAGAAATGAAGGTGGAATAAAGGTTGAAAACCCCACAGGCAGGCCCAAATGCATCAACCGGGGAATTTCAAATGCAAGCATAAAAGAGGCTCTGATAAAAACCAGTTAAGTTCTTAACCAACTTTTGCATCAGCTGAGGTCGAGGTAGGAACAAAGATTCTGTTTTCGCCCAGTAAGTCGCCATTTGTTGAACACTCAACACACCCTAAAAAGCCTCTGTCATTTTTTTGTTTTTTGGGTACCACTTGAGTCAGTTTCCCATTACTGAGTGACTTGGTTCTTATTGTTTCTTGCTTGATTGAGTCTTTGTGCATTTTTGTTTCTATTGTTTCTTGAAGGATAATTACATGTCGTATTTGGTTCAGAATGTTTGTCATCATGTTGCCATTGACTGAGCTCAAAGAAAGTCGACCAAGCTTTTTTGTATGCACAGGAAACACCCATGGACAAACGCGACAATCCAGAGCAGTCAATTTCGGGCTCAAATTGTGGAAACAGACAGGTTGACTTTTGACGGTGGAGATCCATCAAGCCAATTAGATGGTTAAGGTGTAAGAATCTCTTATCCCAAAATCTGGGTATAACAACTTGTTGTAGGTGTAAGAATCATTGTCTGCATGTTTGAGCACGTGGGTTATCCCAAACTCAGCCTTCTCYAGTAGTTAAGCTTTCCCAATTTGTTACCCAGTTGGTTTATACTTGCTTTTATCTTGAATCAGTCCCACCTATAAGAGAAAGTACAAAAAAAGAATGTTCGAACTGAAGGAGGAGCTTTCACTAGAAAAYATCATTTCAATCACTACGTAAAGCCCATCGATTAATTGGTCGGATCGCAAGATCTGGAAAACCATTCCACCATTAAACGCTGCAGAGTCTAATTGGGCCTCGGTGGTGGGTTTGGTTCCTACTATTGAGTTAAAGAGATTTAGGACCCTTCAACATAACCATAATATTTAAAATAGTGAACCTTAGTAATAATATCCAGTATGGATATAATTGAGTTTTCCTTAGATAGATTGGATACTCATTTGGTCTTAAAGTATCATCTAAATTTTTTGGCTAAGAGTTCATTTTCCTTAAATCTAAAGAGTTAATAGCCAAGACTAAGAGGCATCTAGCAATAGTGGAAGTCCACCCATTTAAAAACCACCAACTTCCTATAATGATGTAAATGAACATCAAAATCTTAATATGGTATCAAAATCTTAGTATGGTAAGACATCAAGATCTCAGTATGGTAGGTTTTTTCTTGTTTAAATAAAATTGATATGAAGATTTTTGTATTATTTGTAGAAGAATTTTTTTTATTTATTATAATAATTATTTATTTAAAAAAATATTTAAGTTATTAAGTATTTACACATTTATCTTTAAATTAATTAATTTTCAAATAATATAATTTCAAATTTTATTAAATATTAAAAAAAATTTAAACACAAAGCTGTAACATGTAAAACAAATCTATAATCAGATTTTACAAACTGTTATATAACACTGGTGAAACGAACGACGAGAATTTGTTGGATTTGTCAATGTCAAACCACGTGTAACGATGATATTATACTGTTTAGTGAAATGGTTGAGATTTTGTTGGATTTTGTTAATGTCGAAAACCACGCGTGACGATTATATTACATTGTTGGCCAAATGAGTGAGGTGAATTTGTTGGATTCTGTCATTGTCAAAACCATGTGCGATAATTATATTACATCACAATTTGTTGAATTGTCAATGTCAAAACTATACATGACAATGGAGCAGTAAGATTCCCTTAGTAATTCTCATGTGGAAATTTGGTTTGTGGAAATTTAGTGACCTAAAAAGCTACGAATTTTATTGATTTTGAATTTTGACGGATTTGTCACGTATGCCGATCTTGTGAATGGACTAAACGATCTTGTGAATGGACTAAAATATGTGGAATAAAATTTCTATCATAATCAAACTTTTTTCACTGTATTTTCAAATTCAATGGTCTAAAATATATGGCTATTGTTAATAGTCTAAAATATATGGTGATTGTTAATATATTTTTTTTAATGAATTGATGGTTTTAAGGAAGCTTGAGGTGTTAAAAAAGTATCCACAGAATTTGAATCAATGACTAAACCAACATATACATTTCCTATTTTGAATATATAATATCCTAAAAAGAAACACCGCATTATATAAAAATATATTATTTTTAAAAAATATTATTATTATTAATATATAAAAATTGTTTTTAAAATTATATATAATAAAGTGATTTGTAAATAATGATTGAAATTTGATTATAATAGATAAATCTATTTTTAGGCCGAAAGGCGTATACCTATTGACAATGAGCACAATTAATCACCTTTTAATCTAAAACTCTAATCTGATGGTTAACAATTGAAGATGCTGGCATATTCTTAGTCGTCCTCCCAAATCAATGAATGTGATTTACTTTTCATAACTTCCTTGTATTTCTGAATGCATCCGTTAACCTGTTTACTTTTTAACATTTACCTAATCATATTAAGAAATTACTGCAACACTATATGATTGCCACGTTTAAATGATTAACCTTTCAGATTACCATTTAGATTTACTCAACTGTCCAAGCGTTTGATTTTCTGACTGACCGTGCATTTGATTTTCTGTCTTTCCTCACTTATCTACGCGTTTCATTTTAGCCACGGATTTAATAGTGGCTTACAGCCCCTAACTCGCTGTAAATATGCTGTGACTATTTACAAATATGCTGACTAAGGTATCGGCTGTAGATATCTTTAGACACATCTACATCAGTCTTTGACGTTTTCCAGACGCATAACTCACAGCGAGTTATAATCAGATGTATGCGAGTTATATTTACATCAGATACTTTTCATTTTCTGTTCGCGCCTTTCGGCGTTAATCAGCCACGGTTTTTAGTGGCTGTGCTAGTACTATGCCAGCTATAAATCCCATCGACAGCCCACCGAAAGCTAACCTAACCTTCATTTAGGCCATAAGCCTCAGATTACCAAAACGCCGACGAAATTAGACCACGTGCACCGCGTTTAGTACGGTCACATTTAGACACTTTCAAATAGAACTTTCAAATAGAAGCACACCCTCAAGCAGGATTTCTATATTAAAGCCAGAGACAGTATTCAGAATATTCAGAATTCCAGGGTTTGGAAGAGTTCTCCGTTCTCACCATTATGTTGAAGTCGGAAGTATCCTGGCCAATCTGTCGATAATATATACGACGATGGAGATAAACGAAGTAGCAGCAAATCAAGGAGGAGAAAACAGAGTAGTTGCCATGGTACATCATATCGTGAGATCTCTGAGCACCTCCGAGAACATGACGAGAGACATGCTCACAATGCTCTCCACCTTCGACAACCGCCTTTCCGCCGTGAGCCATCAAAGTCCCGCTAACCCATCTGGGAAATCGATCGATTTGGAGACCAATTTGGCCTCCGCCGACCGGATAATCTCATGTTGGGAATCCAACTCCTCCAAGGCTATGCTTTTCCAGAGCAGCCCAAAAGAGACCAACGACTATCTCACCGCCGTGGACGGTCTCCGTCCTCTCATGGAAAATCTGGTCGTCACTCACAGCAGCTCCGCCAAGCTGGTGCGGGCGCAGCGCCTCATGGAGATATCGATGGCCCGCCTGGAGAAGGAGTTTCACCGAATTCTGTCAAACAATGTCAAGCCGACCATGGAGCTGGACGACGGTAACTCGAGCGACGGCTTGTCGGACGACGGGTCGGAGGACGAAGACGGAAGCAGCAGCGGGCGCCATGGGAATCAGAATTTAAACGCTAACGAGATTTGCGAAATCGACATGATGCCCCTTGACGCCGTGCAGGACCTTCGCAGCATAGCGAAGCGCATGGTTGCCGGCGGGTACGGAAGTGAGTGCGTTCGAATCTACGGGATGACCAGAAAGTCTGTAATCGAAGGCTGTCTCAACAGAATCGGCGTCGACTGGCTAAGTGCGAGCGACGTGCAGAAGATGGAGTGGGAAATTCTCGACTTCAAGATCAAGAACTGGATACGCTCCGTGAGAATTGCGGTGAGGATTCTGTTCGCTAGCGAGAAACAACTCTGTAACGAGATTTTTGCAGGGCTTGACCACGTCAGAGATTCTTGTTTCGCCGAGGTCATCATGCGTCCCACGATGAAGCTTCTGGCCTTCGGGGAATCCGTGACTGTGAGCAAAAAGTCAAGCGAAAGGCTCTTCAGGGTGCTAGACATGTACGAGACTCTGTCCGACCTAATGCCCGACATCGATGCCGTTTATTGCCAGGAATCGTGTGCGAGCGTGAGGACGCTGGCGTCTACAATCTTTGTTCAGCTCGGGGACTCGGCACTGGGGATTATGGTGGTATTCGAGAATGCAATCAAGGCTGAAAATTCAAAGACCTCGGTCCCCGGAGGCACGATTGATCCACTTACCGGGTATGTTATGAAATATCTAAGTTTTCTGTCTGATTACAAGGAGACTCTGACAAATATGATGGCCAATACACCCATTGATGGGCATGATGAATTGGGCAGCCAGGTCTCTGCTCTGTCTGTGAGACTGGGATGGACAATCACAAATCTGCAGTGTAATTTAGATTTGAAATCTAACCTCTACAAGGATGTTGCCCTGTCAAACCTGTTTCTAATGAACAATCTTCATTACATTGTCAAGAAGGTCAAAGGTTCGAAGCTTTTAGGACTGTTAGGGTATGGCTGGTTGAGGAAGAATCAGGGCGAGGTGAGGCAATACGCGGAAAATTATGAGCGCGCGGCCTGGATGCAGGCCCTCAATTGTTTGAGCGATGAGAGAATTCATGTGAATGAGGGCATTTCCAGTGGGGTGTCGCAGCAGGCCCTAAAGGATAGATTAAAGGGTTTCAATTGTGCAATTGAAGAGGTGCTCAAGAAACATTCAGGTTGGATGGTGCCGGATGTGCAGCTCCGGGAGGAGCTTAGCATTTCAGTCGCAGAGAAGATGATACCAGCCTATCGCTCCTTCCTGGGCAGACTCAGAAAGTATTCGGAAAGTGGGAGACACTCTCAGATAAATATTAAGTACACGGCTGAAGACCTGGAAGCTCGTCTCTTGGATCTGTTTCATGGCAATTCATCATAAGAGTATTGATGTGGAACGGAATTCATATGTCATTATAATAAGAGGATGCAATTACAATTGTAATTGAGGACATCACAATTGGAGAACTTTCCAACTAAAAAAACCCTGATAATCAAGAGTAGACTGTATACACAAAATAGCCTCCTAATGTAAATTTTCAGTGCACAACACTGCTAAAGAAATTCACTGAAGCAATCATATTTCATGATTTTTCTTGAATTACCTGTGTTTCTCTGTTTCCTGTTCCGCATTCCCTGTTTTGATAGGAAGTTTTACGCTAAACTGAAACCCCAATGCTTGAGGGTCTACTATATTTCTGACGATCGCTGTGTTTCACATGGTCAAAATCACTCCTGGCTTGAACTCTATGCGAGCTGACTACGCTACAGCAAAAGAGAGGTTGTACCTTTTCATTGTAAAATAAGGGAATTAGATTTTTAATTGACAATTGCATTCATGCCGTGTTAAAGATGCTTGCCATGTTTTATTTGTCAGCATCTCTGTGTCTGTGTTGAGACAAAGATCTCATTTGTTAATTATAGTGTGCAATTGAGTAGGTGAACGGACGCAAGTCATATGGCCGTTGGGAAACAATACGATCATATTGATGTTGAGCAATAGTATGGCCATATGGATGGGGGTAAGAAGGGAGTACGATGTGACGAGCATGAAAAATGTTTCACTCGATGATTGTTTATTTTTCAGAAAACACAGGGAACATCCACGACACTCAAGAATGTTTACTGGCATTGAAGCGAGTCATGGGATCATTCTCCCTCATAGTCTATTGCCTTGAATGGATCTAATAGTGATGGAATTGTGCTATGGAATTGTGCAAGTCATAGTGAGATATTTGAATACCAAGTTTACAACAAGTGGGGGCTTATAGTTCGAGCAAGGTTAAGGAGGATTAACCACCCCTTCCTTCAATGGGGAATATAATCCCCATGGAGGAGGAGTTTGTGTTAGGTTTGACCCAAGATACAAAGACTTTAGTTGAAGGAAACCAAGAGATGTTGATAAGTGTGATTTAAGGAGGTGAGAACTAGTGCTTTGAAAAAGTTATCGTCCCTTGGAGAATTTAGAAGTTGTTCCACCTATCGAAGAGTCTTCCTTGGAGATTGTGAGTACAAATCTTGTGATGGAACAAAAGAGTGATGTTGTTTTGGCCAAGCCTATGCACCCTAGTATGGAGGAGTGGGGGCAAGATCCTCTTATTGAGATCTCCCCAAACATTTAGTAAACAATGTTAACATGCCAAATTTAAAGGATTTTAACTTTTTTCTTGCTAACAACCAAGAGTACATTAAAGGGCGCATGCACCTAGAAACACAAGGAATGATCTGTTTTTTTAACACAAAATGTCAAATGAGAAAGCCTTTGACCATGGGTGTATTCTATATTGGGAAGCCAAGGGGATCTCCCTAAATTCTTACTTGGGGTCGAAGTATATCTAGATGTTGTTTAATTATGATGTTGTGTAAGGTACCATATATTATGCAGATAAAAAATATGATTGTTATAACAATTTAGCAGAAAGAGAAAGAGAGCACAATGACAATTGATTCCATAAATGATACCTTTATTATCTCAATAACCAATTTCACTTACCTCTTCGAGGGAGAAAAATCTAGTAGAGCAAAGCTCGAGTGAAAAATGATTCTCAAGACAAAACTTTTCCATGCTTTCTACCCCTATTTGTACAATTTCTATCTTATAGAGAACTTTCTAGAGGCGAAACCTTCTAGTAAGTATTCTTACATTAGACATGTTCACATTATTACATAGGTCATATTTCCTAATATCGACCTTTATTACATAAAGAAAACATATTATTCTATCTACTTGAGGGGTTAGGGAGGTTAGGACCCTAACATGCCCTCCCCCTTGAAAAAACAGCCTTGTCCTCAAGGCTTGAGATGGGGAAACTATTGTATAATAGTAGTTGGTTCCCATGTGGCATTCTCACGTTGTGTATCCTTTCATTGTACTAAAAACTTATGGATTGTACACTAACGGAGATGACACACTCATTGTTCCAAGACTACTTTGGGATGAAATCAAATTGATCCTTCTTCATCCAATTCAAGGAGATTGGTTTGAATATGACACTTGTTTCCAATCACTTTATTTAAGCAAGAAACATGAAAACCTGGCTAGATCTTAGAGTGATTGGGGAGAGATAACTTGTAATCCATTGGCCCCACATGCTTGAGGATTGTATAAGGGCCATAAAACTTTGGAGCAATTTTCTAGCAGTGATATGATTTGAGGAATGTTAGCTTATAAGGTTGTAGATGAAGAAACACTTGGTCCCCTTTAGAAAATTGGTGTTTTGAACGACCTTGATCAACATGTTTCTTCATGAAATTATGATCCATGACCAAATTCTCTTTGAGAGTATGTAGAATGGAAGTTTAGGATGTAAGGTTTTTTTCGACATCCTAGACCTTGGTGACACTAGGGAGGTAGGATAATACAAAAGGTGGATTTTGATCA
This sequence comes from Picea sitchensis, assembly GCA_010110895.2. Classification (NCBI taxonomy): domain Eukaryota; kingdom Viridiplantae; phylum Streptophyta; class Pinopsida; order Pinales; family Pinaceae; genus Picea; species Picea sitchensis. The sequence goes on along the minus strand of SNQJ01S0007235.1, from coordinate 47,104 downwards.
TAAGCCACGTCAAAGGGAGTCATGTGAGTAGCACCATGATAAGATGTTTTGTACCACCATTCAACAAGTGATAACCACTAAACCCATTGTGATTATTAGTCAGACATGAAACACCTCAAATATGTTTCCAAATGTTGGAGATACTTCACACACACCTAAGATTTTTTTTTCCAAAGGTTTTCCCTATATTTATTAGTCATTATTCATTCTCCTATAGTTTAGGGAGAATATTCCTCTAGGAGATATTCTCTTCAGTTCACACTTCAGTTTGATCAGTTGAGTGGAGTCTAGATGCTACATTGGGATCATCACCATGTAGCATTAGGATCAACACCATGTAGCATTGGGATCATCACCAGCTAATGCACATTTTCCTTGGGATTATCACCATATTAACACATTACTCATGATTCCTTGATCTCCTCCTAACTTCACTTTGTTTTAGTTAGTTAAATGAAGACTAAGAGACTAGTTAACTCAGACTAGGTGGCAGTTCACTCTCGTAACTGCTTGAGAGACTAGACTAGGTGGCAGTTTACTCTCGTAACTATTGGTCTCTGTCCATATCACTCTAGACCACCACTATGGTGCATTGGATTCTCTTCCAGTGTGCATTAATTGAGTTATACAGAGTATATCATGTGTAAATTATCATTCATTCATTTGGTTAATGATAATTCTTGCACTCTTTCTCTCCCGCTTCTCTTTCCTCATATTTTCTTTGCAAATTATGTATGTAGCTAGATCTATTCTGTGTAGGTTCAACACATTTACATGGCATCAGAGCCGATGGATTTCTAGGGAAAAGACACACCAAATTATTTTTGCAGGTATCAAATATTGAAGACAATGGAAAAATGAAATTTCCAAAAGAATTCATTCTTACACCATACAATTTATTTG
>SNQJ01S0007235.1:7782-40290 GCA_010110895.2 Picea sitchensis | reverse complement strand
TGAACTCGTCTTTCACATATCCTCCTGTAAAACCTCCAATGAATCTTGGACCACCATGGAAGGGATTTTTGTAAAATAGGATGAGATGAGGGGATGGATGCTCGAGGTGGAACTTCTCACTTTGGATCCAAAAACATTCGACAATCTCCAATATTTATTTACCAAATATAAGGATTTGTTGTCGCAACTCAAGGCTTGCGGGGTTGATAAATCTAAGGAGGAGAAACAAATGGTTCTTACCATTCTCTCCAAAATTGGTCCAGAGTACTCAATGTTTGTATCTACATTTCATTCAGTTAGGCTCACCTCCAGAGCCACCTGGACGATTCCCTCTCTTGAGATCTTTATCGAGTCTCTGAAACAAGAGCAGAACAAGCTCATCAATATGGGAAAAATAAAAGGCCCAAAGGTTCATGCACTTACTGTGAAATATGGTAGTGTCCATCAATATCAGAAATCTAAAGACAAAGACAAAAGGAAAGCACATGCAAATCCAAATAAGGAAGGGTACACAAAACCCTTCAACGATGCCTCCGGATCCAAAGGTGGAGAGGGAAGAAAAGGGGAGAAATTCACTTACTACCATAAAGGATTCCATCCAAAATTTGCATGTATGCAGAAATACATAGATCAAATGACCCAAATACTTCAGCAAAACAACCTTGGAGATCGGATCCTCAAGAGTGCCAAGAAGAAGAATCCAGAAGATCATAATCCTAAGAAAGACAATTCTAGCCATGCTTTGATTTCCATCAACTTCTCTCTCGATGCTTGGATCATAGATTTAGGTGCATCACACCACATGGAAGCCACAAAAGAAGTCTATTATTCATTGGATTCATGCAAAGGTCCTCCCATTCTTATGGGGGACAACAGGGCACCCACACAGGAGGAATTGAATTCACAAATGAAAGCTTTGAGAATGTGCTACATGTTCCCAAACTTCTCGTTAATATTTTTTGTGTATTAGATGAAAAAATCCATCACCGGAAAGAGAATCATATTCACACTTGATGTAGTGGATATCTATGACACATAAACTAATTCCAGGTTTTCTACCGGTGAGGCAAATCATCAATTTAGACTCTACACATTTTCTAAATTTATTGAACCAGATTCTACATTACTGCTTACCCATGTTGATGAAAGCAATAGGATATGACATGAAAGGTTCAGGCATTTAAATTTCAAATATATGCAACAACTTAGAAAGAAGGGAGTGGTTTATGGTCTACCTGACATCCACTTCTCCAAAGGAATTTGTGAGGGATATGTTCTTGGAAAACACCCTCAAGAGAAATTTGACACAGGAAAGACTCGGAAGGCTTCCTTTTGTAACACACTTTGGGCACCCAGGTTGGGCCATGCTACTCCATAAAACACTCTGATACCTTATTGTAACATCCCCGGCCTTAGACTATTAGGCTATGCCACATAGAAAGTATTGCAGAAATGTATATAAAAATAAAGATACAAATATTCTACAAATGCATAGAGTCATGCTGAAATAAGAGTTAAATATACATGCAACATACACAGGAAAAACCTATAAACATAAACACATGTATAAATACACAACATTTAAATTAACACAAAATTGATACTTATCTTTGATAGAAGACCACCAATTGCATGCAAAACTTCCATGAACCTCCCAACCTTAGACCACACTGATCAAAATTCTCAACAGTGGGTCACCCCCGAGCTGGGACTGAACTCCACATGGGTAAAGGGATTCCTATCCAGGCTGAGGTTACATAGTCAACATGAAGGATTTCGGTACAGGTGCCAAATCAAACTAACAACCTACATCCTCTCATTCCCCACATGCCTATCCCACCCYAGGAAGTGTGCCCGTTCTCTTCTCGATAGTCCTTCGGTTGCTCCACTTCCTTTCCAGGGCTTCAACAATGARCCAGACATGAAGTCTCAAATATTTGTAGTTGCATTTGGGCTCCCTTAGGAAATCAATTCCTCAGTAATTATCTCACCTAGAGAGAGTTTCTCATGGGCCTAAAAACCCGCCTCTTCATTCCAATGCTTAAGTCAACCAGGAAAAGGTAATGGATGATGACAACAACATCATTTAGTTAAGGCACAAGTGAAGGCTGCGACAACATTTAGTCTGTGTAACAAGTGTCAATCATAACAAAAGGGTACAATGCTGGTTTAGGTAGGTACAAGTGTGTGGTGCCTCACATGAAGGATACAATTTTATGCTAATAACAGGCAAAGTACGGGGTAGTTGCAGGAATGCGTGAAGGCTTGAGAGGTAAGATTGCTAGAGTGAATGTTGAGTGCCTGGGAAACGGAAAATTTCCCCCACGCTTATTTACATGCATCCTTGATGACACATGGTTCTCAAGGAGCTTGGTTCTCTCTACTTGTAATTTATTCTCTTTACCATAAGGACTTAGGATAAAATAATAATCCTCACCATAGTCTTTAGGAATAATATTATAATATTCCTTTGGAAATAAGCCCTCTAGCTTAGCCCCTTTCCTAGGCTCTTAGCCCTCCCTTTCCCTTATAGTGAAGTTTAGTCCCCCATACTCTTTTATCATGGTCGGTCTACAAGAAACGATGTATTTTATTAATTATATGAGTGTTTACATATACAAAAATAGGCTCACTGGACTTTAGCATCTAGGCTCTCTGTCCTAATAATCACATAATCCTTCTAACCTATAATAAACTTGGCTCACCAGCCTACAAAACATATTTACATTTACAACTAGGGCTCGATCTTGGGGTGTTACACCTTTCCTTTAGATCTGATCCATAATGACCTCATGAGCCCTTTTCTGCATCCATTAATTAGTAAAGCAAGGTATGTGCTCACTTTTGTTGATGATTTCTCATGCTTCACATGGATTTTCTTTCTCAGGAAAAAATTAGAGGTCTTTCAATAGCTCAAAGATTTCAAATCCCTTGTTGAGACACAGTCAGGAAATAAAATCAAAGTCCTTCGAACAGATAATAGGGGAGAGTATGTCAACCATGATATAAAAAATCTTTGTCATGAGGCTAGGATTCAGTTGCAACACATGGTTCCTTATACTCTGTAGAAAAACAAAGTTGTTGAGTGGAAAAATAGATCTCTAAAAGAGATGGTATCTTGCATGCTACATGCAAAGTCACTTCCACAAATATTATGGGTTGAAGCACTTAATTTTGAAACCTACATCCAAATTATATCTCCCGATAGATCTGTCAAGGATAAGACCCCCTACAAGGCTTGGAGCGGCCTCAAACTGGAAGTGACCCACTTCCGTATTTTTGGTTCACGTGCATGGGCTAGGATTCCTTCTGAGAAGAGGAAGGAACTTGATCCACAGAGCATAGAATGTATATTTGTTGGATACCCCGACGGTGTGAAGGGATACAGACTAATTGATCTTCCCTCAGATTGTCTCATCATTGAGCATAGTGTCCAATTTAAGGAAAGTGTCGTGCATGTACCTCAACAGCCGCATGCAAACACTTTTTTTCTTCCACCTGTCAGAGATGATGAGCATGCACATGATGACTCTTCTTCAAATAAGAGTTATAATTCATAGGATTCTAATGATCGAGATACATAGTCGGTATAGTCATATGCAGAGTCAATGTATGAAGATGCCTATGTAGAGCCAGAGCAGAGGCCCAAGTGGGCCAAGACTACTCTTCAAGATGCACGAGATCTTGTTAGGGATTTAGCTTATACTAGGAGGACTCAATATGATTTATAGGAGCCTCCTCTTGCACTCACTTCCACTGAACCGATGCCAATTAGGAATATTTTCTTGGTTTAGTTTTTAGATCCATAGTCCTATGGTGAGGCTGCTAAAAATCCCATTTGGAAATCCTCCATGCAGGAGGAGTACAACTCCCTTCTCAAGAACCAGACTTGGGATTTGGTTCCCCTTCCTTCAGGAAGGAATGTCAGGTGCATATGGGTCTATAGGAAGAAGAGCGCAGCAGATGGATAGGTTAGAAGATACAAATCCATGCTATTTTCCAAAGGATTTCAGCAGGTGCATGGCATTGACTATGATGAGACCTTCGCTTCAGTAACAAATATGGATTCCATACGATTGGCACTTGCCATTGTGGAATCCAAGGGATGGGAAGTCCATTAGATGGACATGAAGAATACATTTCTTCATGGATATCTCTTTGAAGAGATATATATGGATCAACCCCAAGGATTTACACAAGATTCATCTTTGGTCTGTCGACTGAAGAAGTCTCTTTATGATTCATTTTTGTAATTTACTATTTTAAGTAGTTTTTAACTTCCAGGCCCATTTTGAGGCCCTAAACAATGTTTTTGGGAAAACAGGGAGCAATATGTAAGTTCCTTGATATTTCCCCCAAAATTAATCTCCTCGATGATACCTTTCCAACAGGCTATCATGCGTCTAAAACGAAGATCAAATGCAAAAGTTACGACCTCGGGAAGTTGATACTAATTTACCCAAACGAGACCCACATGACTTTTGGCGCTTCATCTCCTAGGGTCAGTTTTTTGGATTTCTAGGGTTTTTGGAATTCCTGTTTATTGTAAAAAGGCCTTCAAAGCCTCATTGTAATCATCTTCTTGTGAAGGCAAGTAGCCATAACATCTCTTCTTAGAGATAAGTTGCCACCATTCTAGTGAGTCTTTCACTCTGTATTTTTACAGTCTCTGTACATTTCTTTCATTAGTAGAAATCATGTATTACTGTATCTTTGTGTTTATGGCTACATTTCTGATACATTTCTTTTATATTATTGGATATCTGCGATATCTCTGTGAATTTCTTTATTATATATCCGGTCTCATTTCGTGCCGAAAATAGTTCGGATCACCACATCTAGTTACTCACTCAATTTTCTTTCCAGGCCTATATGTTGGTCGAGCAAGAAGAAGGTTGCTATTGCTCTATCTTCAGTCGAGAAATAATACAGAGGGGTAGTTAACAAAACCATTTAGGCTATGTGGCTACAACATTTTCTCACTAAGTTGAGCATTCGGTTTCATTGGTTGATCATCATCTAGTGTGACAACCAGAGTACTCTGAATTTCTGTAGAGATCTAGTTCAGAGGCAATGGACGAAGCACATCGATATCCACATGCACTACATCTGGGAATTAGTAAATGAGGGGATCATTGGTCTACATTTATTTCGTTTAGTAGAACATACTGTAGACATATTCACCAAGACCTTCACCGAGCAGAAGTTCCATTCTCTGTGCAGTCATATTGGAGTGAAGGACACAATTGCCTAACAACCGTCAATTCTTATTTTTACATACATTGTAATTTGAGGGGGGTTTTTTCCCATGAAGATGGCCTTGTTTTTTATACCCATTCTTTATTTTCACCATAGTAGTGTTCAAGGGGGGTGTTGGAGATACTTCACACACACTTAGGATTTATTTTTCCTAAGGTTTTCCTTATGTTTATTAGTCATTATTCAGTCTCCTATAGTTTAGGGAGAATATTCCTCTAGGATAATATTCTCTTCAGTTCACACTTTAGTTTGATCAGTTGAATGGAGTCTAGATGCTACATTATTTGGATCATCACCAACTAATGCGCATTGTCCTTGGGATTATTACCAGACTAATGCATTACTCATGATTCCCTGCTCTCCTCCTCACTTCACTATATTTCAATCAGTTAACTGAAGAATGTGAGACTAATTAACTCAGACTAGGTGGTCGTTCACCCCCATAACTTCTTGAGAGACTAGACTAGGTGGAAGTTTACTCTCATAACTATTGGTGTGTGTCCAGATCACTCTAGACCACCACTATGGCACATTGGATTATCCTCTAGTGCACATTATTTGAGTTATAAAGAGTATATCATGTGTAAATGATCATTCATTCATTTGGTTAATGATAATTCTTCCATTCTTTCTCTCCTACCTCTCTTTTCTCATATTTTCTCTGCAAATTGTGTATGTCATTTGCTAGCTAGATCTATTCTATGCAGGTTCAACACATTTACAACACTTGTTGAAAATTTTGGTTTAACCATCAGTCTAGGGATGATAGGTCGTGCCGAGATGCAATTGGCTGCCTTGGAGCTTGAACAATTCTTTCCAAACGTTGTTGGTGAAAGTGGGATCATGGTCGGATACAATAGAGTGGGGCATTCCATGGAGTTTGAAGATATTTTCCATGAAAATGTGGGCCATAGTGGATGTTGTGAATAGGTTTTGGAGGGCACATAAATGATCATATTTGCAAAGGTGATTGACTACAAACCATGATGACTGATTTATTGCTTGATTTGGGTAATCCAACATTGAAATCCATAGAAATATCAGTCCATATAGAAGGTGGAATACTGAGAGGTTGGAGTGTGTCAAGAATTCTAATTGTTTCCCCCCCTATTGTGTTGGAAAGTATCACATTCAACCACAAAAGTGCAGATGTCTTATTTCATGTCTCCCCCCCCAAAAAAAGTTTGATCTGTTCATATTTTTTGTGAAAATATGAATGCCCTATTATTGGTGAAGCATGAAGTTCAAAGAGCACAGTGAATTTAAAGTGAGACTATTTTCTCAAATATGAGAAACCTTTATAGTGAAGCTCCTTATTGTGCCAAGTGTTGAAACCCAAGGTTTTGGGGAAATTGTGCGCGCGCAGACCACAAGTAAATATTATGTGTGCTCCCATGAAGATACATTGTACAGTTCCAAGAAGGATCAACAATAGTGTTAGGTAAAGGAATATTATGCACGCCAACTTAGTTTTTCACTATCCGTAAGGAATCAAGAAGAAGCTTGCATGTAGTGAATTTGGGTGTATCTTTGAGAATATTTTGTAATAAAGTGGTATAAAGACCCAAATGATTATGGGAAAATGTATGGATGAGATGGAAAGTTAGTTAGGATTTCCATGCTGTAGGAAGATTAGGGGGATGCATGTGAACACATAAAGTGTGCGGATATTTTGTTCACTCAAGAGAGTGGATTTTAGTAGTCAAGAGAGGAGAGAGTAGAGCATTGTAATAGATATTTCATGATTGTAACAAAGGGTCGACTAGAATATAAATATAGAGTTCCATGACAACCAGTTTTATCTAAGTCTCGCATGAGTATGTAATAGATTTAGAACTAAGTGGGAATGAGGGAATGAGACTAAAGCACATGGAACAAATCACAATAATGACTATTGTATGGGACTAGAGTGCATGGCGCATATCTCTAATATGAGTTTTTTTAACCTATATGCATTTGAAAAGAATGAATGAAAGACAAAGTCCTTTCTCTCTACAATATGATATGTGTGTTATGTTGTCAATGTATATCTACTTTACTGTCTAATGTTTTTTACTCTGTGATTGATGCATGGATGAATGAATGCGTGTATTCTTGATAGGATTCCATGTATACACTATCCCTTTGAATCTGACACAAGAATATCATTCTCTATGATTCTCATGGAATCGTAGGTGAGACCTTCTTCAATCCTAGACTAAAGATTGAATATGCCAATGCCTTGGGGTTTTTGTTGGTCAAGATTGTTGGTAAATCTTGATAACTATGAGCCAAAACCAAGATTATCATGAAGATGCAAGAGGATATTGTTGCAATTGTTGGATTAAGAGAGAAATTTTGGGATCTTGGAACCTTTCCCGATGAAATTCCTTTAACCAATATGATACAATGAAGGAAAGTGAAAAGAGGGTTTTTTTTTCTTCATATTTCCTTGAAAGAGCATTGACAACCACAGTTTTTTCCCTTGTTGTAAATGAWCTCATAATCATAGCCAACCATTTTGGTCAACCACTTATGTTGTTTAGGGAATGAAACTCTTTCTTCCAAAAAATATTTAAGGCTATAAGGACCGGTTTTAATTTGGAAGTGTTTCCCTAGCAAGTAAGGATGTTGAGTATTCGTCGCATGTAGAATAACCAACATTTACTTTTCATAGGTGGATTTTCCCAAGTGTCTCTTAGATAGTCGTTTTCTAGTGAAATCCAAATGTTTATCATCTTTCATGAGAACTGCCCTAATTCCTTTCTTAGAAGTATCACATTCCAAAACAAAAGTCTTTGTGAAGTTAGGAAGTTCCATAACAGGAGTCATACACATAATCTCTTTCAAGGCTTGAAAGGATTGATCAAATATTGGAGTCCAACTTAAATCATTCTTTTTAAGGAGAGCAGTGAGGGGAGCTACAATTTTTCCTTAATTCTGAACAAAATTGTGAAAATGTCTCGTTAGACCTAGGAAACCTCTCCAACTTTTAAGAGTTTTAGGATGGGGCCAATCCTTCATAGCTTCTATTTTATTAGGATCCACATGGACACCATCCTTGCCAACAATATGGCTTAGGTACTCTACTTTAGGATATTCAAAAGAACATTTAGACTATTTGAGAAAGATTTTGTGCTGAGATAGTAAATGTAAGACTTGATCTACATTGGCTAGATGGGTTTGCCAAGTTTTACTATAAATGAGGATATCATCCATTACTTCTTGTTCATTGAAATATGACGGTTTTATGATGATTTTTCGATTCATGTTCATCTATTATTTGACGAAAACCAATTATTAGTTTTGAAGGTATATTCATGTCGGCGATCTGACAAAAGTATGCACATTAGATATTTGACAACCTGTTGTCAGCTATACTAACAAACCTAAGGGACAAAATATCAGCAAAATTAGACATTGTTTCAGACAGTTAGGCATCAGAAGTCCGACGTAATGATACGTCGAATATCCTACATCCCTATAGTCAATATTGTCTGAACTCTGCTCATATATCCAATGAATGTGAGAATTTCATATATGACAAGACAACAATACCACTGACGGTGGTGGCATACCTCTGATGATCAGTGTTGTTGGTCCCGATGTCATATAATTGACATCCACTTTCGATAAATATCTGACGGTAACATAGTACCTCCGACAAGGGTTCCACACCTCCAATTACTGGTAATGTCGGTCAAACCGTCGGATAGCCAACAATTTTATAGTGCATCTGATGGGGGTGCCATACCTCCGATGATTACTACTGTTGGTTCGTGTGTCAAAGATCCAACGATACTGTGTACATTAGAAAAACAATATCTAGGCTTGAAACCAAACTATGATGCTAGCAAAACTACCTTTTCAAATATATAGTGTAAGAGGTCAAAGTATATTGTTGATCCCATTTCTCCCCATGGGGAATCAAATTCAAATCTTAGTGGAAAGCAACCAAAATTGAAGAAATAACATGAGCTATGATTCCCCCAAACTACAATATGAACTAGGTAATGTTTGGTAGATACCACAAAGGAAAAATCCCACATTGTCTCAACTTCAACATAGAAGTTGTAGTGCTAAACCTTAACAATGGTTGACCAAAATGGAAAGTGAAAATTCATAGAAGGAGGTAGTTCAAGTGCACTATACAACCTTACATGAATTCCCACCATTGGATTAGATTGGAGGGTTGTGGAGATAAACATCATATGCATGAAGTGGAAATATGAACTCATCATTCAAGACATAGTACAAGATGGATAGGTGGACCCATAGACATCAAGCAATCAATCCATCGAATCCAAATGGAATTGATAGGGTAGTGGGTGACAATGTATGCGTTAATTTCTAATGTTCATAACTAATATATGCTCACAAATCAGGAATGATTATACATTAAGGTTTGGCATGGTTGAAACCCTGGTTTTGACTTTATGAGAAAATCATTTTTATGAGTGCTTATCACTTAGGAATGGGAAGAATAGAATGCCAAGCATTGAGATGCTTATTTTTATGGCTGAGTGGGAATCCTTGTTTGATAGATCTTTGAAAGGGGTTACCTATGAGAGATTTTCATTAACACCAATGTATCATGGGTGCATTCCCACACTTTGGGGACACATTTCTGCATACTAGGGATGTCAAGAATGTCCCAATAGTACTTGTTATCTGTGGTGAGATGACCTTGGGGATGTCCCTTGCAAATGGGTATGTCCACAAATGTACCATATCAGTCAAGGTACCTCTAGACGAGCTCAATTTCAGGGCATTACTTCTTAATTTAAAAAAAGCGGGATAGTTTAATTTTTATCTTACTCACATGTAGTGCATTCCACTGGTATTTTAGAACATTATAAACCATAAGAAACACCCTAACCCAAAAGAAAACATCACTTTGAAGACTAGTTGATTGATGGTGAGTAGTGGTTTCATATTTGGTGGATGAAAAATTGTAATGGTAGAGGAAATTGTTTCCTTTTCACTAGATTTACTTGGAAGAAGTTGGAGACATATAGTGACTTGGATCTCTAGCTTTATTGGTAACCAAAAACTTGTGACAACAGTGGATTTTTTCTCACTTCCCACTGGAATGTTGGCTTGAAACCTATAACAACATTTTTTTTGGGGATTCCCCAAATTCCACCTACAAATAATTGGAGAGGCATTTCCTCAACCTTACAACTTGGATTTGAATCTTGGATATTCTTTGTTTCTTATTCATCATTAACCAGTGATAAAAAACTAATGTTTTAATATTTTCTAATTTCTAGAGAGTATATGTTTCTATATTTCAGGTAGGGTCCCTTATGTTGAGGTATTATATCCTATATACAATAAAGTATGGTGAACATGATCACACTCTCCAAATGTATTATGCATGCCCCACATACTTGTATCTTGACACATCATCTTATTTTTAATATGGAATATTAATATGGATGATGTTGAAAAAAGAAGGAAACCTTACCAAAACTACTAGTGAAAAGGAGATGAGAAAGAAAAGAGTATTTCACATCTGAAATAGGTCAAAATAGCCACATCAATCACCTCCAAGTATGTCTTCTACATCCTTGATTTTTTGTGAAACAACTAGGCCAAAACTGCTAAAAACATAATCAGGACAGTCATCAGAATCACTCCAGTTTTATGTCATATGAATTTGTTCCCAGAAACATGACTGCTTATCCCAAAATCTACATTGTTCCAATTTTTCATGTTGATTATTTATTAGCATATTTCATATATCAATTAAAACTATGTTTAAAACATATTTCTAGTGTAGATATTTCTATTAATCTAATTTCATTTCCCACTAGAATGATGTTAATATAACATCAAATGAAAGAGTTATGCCCAAAAATGTAATTTTTGGTCCAAGTTGGAAACTATAAACACCTTTGACACATAGGTTGTTTCTTAGTCGATTTTGTTGGACATAGTGTCATTGATGTCAACAGTTGATGTTTTTGATGTGATGATAAGTTGATATAAAAGCTCAAGAGGGTTGGAAAATGAATATCAAAGCTCAGAAGAGACGATGTGATGAATCTTAGAAGAATCATTGGGGGATTAGTCAACAATCAAATCGAATCAATACCATTGATGCATAATTTCCAGATCAATGACAGGGATGAATTGCAGAGAACAAAATAAGAACTAAATGACTCGCAATTTATGGTTTTGCAATCATCCTTGATTGTTGATATGCTTCGAGTGTCGTCATGACCATTGGATCACTTTTGAGTGGAAGGACATGATAAGAAGAAATATCTGAGATCTCGATTATTTGAATTCCCGTCAACCATCGAATTAAAATTAAGTGGAAGGATAGGATAGCAAGAAAGGCTAAGTTCTCTATTACCCGAATTTCTGTCAACCGTTGGATCAAATAAAGTGGAAGGATAGGATAAGCAAAGTTGGAAGGTTGTTGGATTTAAACCAAGACAAAGCAACATCACATACAAATCAATTCATTGATCAAAGATCTTGATCAAATGAACATCATTCACTTCGGGTCTAAATATGTGAGGAGGTTACGCTCCAGAAAGTTTGAGATTTGAAATTCCCGAAGACCAGAGAGCCGGAGAGCCAAAATAAATTCTTGACCGTTGGATCATCCGAATTAAGCCTCAACCATCTGATTCAAGAGGAAATGTGGCATACCATGTTAATAGACCACGCCAACAAGGACGTGTGGGATATCTACATCAGCAGACCATGATAGCAAGGACATGTGATAGACCACATTGACATACCACGTAAGCAAGAACACATGGCACAGTCAGATAAGGACAAGTGACAAGTTGAAATCAACATTTTAGATACATGCAAATCAAGAATCAGAGTGACACATGACAGACACTTGGCTCATGCCATGTCCTCAAGTGATGTAAGAAAGTTACGTCACTCCGAGATTTAACTTTGGGAGCTTTACCACCAGTATATGCCCTAAGTCCCGAAGTCTCGAATGCTGGAGTCTCGAAGTGGACATGAGTCGTCCGATATGAAGATAACTTCGGGTGTATTCTCAACCCTTGATCACATTATAGTGGAAGGATAATGTAAGTAGAATAGCCGAATTCCTAGAGTAAATGGTGGCCATCCATCTCAATGCTTGATTAAGTTCTGGCCATCAAATTAAAGAAGTTAAATGATACATTCATGCCATGTCCGCGATGTAAGAAAGTTAATTCCGAGATTTAACTTTGGGAGCTTTACCACCAGAAAATTCCCTAAGTCACGAAGTCTCGAAGGTCGAAGTCCCAAGTGGACATGAGTCGTCCAATATAAAGATCACTCGGGTGTATTCTCAACCCCGATCATTATAGTGGAAGGATAATGGCAGAATACTAATTCTAGAGTAAATGGTGGCCATATCCATCTCAATGCTTGATTAAGTTCCCGCCATCAAATTAAAGAAGTTAAATGATATATATATATATATATATATATATATATATAAGGATCTAATTCCACCATTGATTCACGGGTTCCATGAAGGCGCAAACAGAACTGTCCCGACTTATCAAATCCAAATCTCGCCACTTGGAGATTTGACATGTTGCAAGTACTAAAGTTTCTCAAGTCCCGACAATCGTCCATCATCAAGAGATTAAATCACACTCATTGATTCTAATAAAGAGTTCAAGCGCTCATTTGGCCTAGCATCTGGTTACTTCCATTGGTCATATGGTATAAGAGGATTTAAAAAGAAAAACATAATATGTTGCTAAAATTGATAAAGCTTCCATATTTTGTGTTATTTACGTAATGGTTTGAAGGAAGCACCTCATCAGAACTCTGTTTTCTGCAATATTTGTAGAGATTAGGGATTGAGTTAATAAGATGAAATTGGATCCATATATGTGATCAATTTATGAAAATATTTCACAGTAAAATAAATAAACAACAATTATGATTAAGTTAATCAAATAGGTGCGATGGTCCAAACAAAGGGACACGTTGTATCACACTCACATCGTTTTGAAGAATATATGTGTAACCAGAAAGAGGAAGAAGAAAGCAGGCCCTCACCAGAAGAAAGTGTCTCTGCAGTCTGAATTAGAAGATATATTAAATCACAAAAGCAGAGAGAGATGCAGTAAAGACTTGATACAAAAGTTTTTCCAGATTCAGAAAATAAGGGTGGTTGGGTGGTGCAAGGGCAGGTTGGTGCCTACAGAGGGAGTTGGTGCTTCTTTGTCAGTGGTAGCTGACTAAACAAGGGGGTTGTAGCCTCCTACCAGTTGTTTTTGGTGAACAAGGGTGTGGGTGCATCCTCATCTGTCTGTGTTGATCGAAAAGGAAGAATATATTCCTTATATATAACATGTAAAACAAATTTTGCAGTTAATAGAAAAACGTTTGTGGTTTTTTCCAATTGTGTTCTACGATAAAATATTGTGTCAAAATTTTGTTTGCATAAATAAAAGAAAATTTTTAAAATTATTGTGTCACTAATTCACCAACCCCCCCCTCAGTGATATGATCTGATCCTTCAATTGGTATTAGAGCGGGTCTCTTCAAAAAAGGTTTGAATCACTTGAAGAGGAATATACATCAGAATGGATCAACAGTTGAAAATTTCATAAAAAAACCCCTTATTTAATGGTGAAGACTATGTCTTCTGGAGTGTTAGAATGAAAATCTATCTAACGTCCATTGGATTGGAAGTATGGACTTTAGTTGAAAAGGGATATGATGTTCCAAAAGCCACGCCCATAGAAGTAGAAGACATGAAAAAGTTTTGGGAACATGCAAAAGCCTTAAACACACTACAAATTAGACTGAGTAAGAAAATCCTTGCTAAGGTACTAAACTGTAATAATGAAAAAAAACTCAGGGATAAACTGGAAACTGTATAAGCAGGAGATACCAAGTTTAAGAGGGCCAAACTCCAGACTCTCAAAGTACAATATGAAGGCCTAAAAATGAAAGATGAGGAAAATATCTTTGAGTACTTCGAAAGAGTTGATAATATTATTAATTCAATTAGAGGATTAAGAGTAGAAGTATCAGACAATGAGCTAGTTGAAAAAATTCTAAGAACACTACCTATTCTATACAATCCTAAAGTGTCCTCTCTTGAAGATCGAGAAAATCTAGATAAACTCACCATGGATGAATTGTATTGAATCCTCACAGCCTATGAGTTAATATTAAGTCATGATAATATCTCACAAGGAGAGGCATCCTTCAAGGTACCCAAGAAAACAAAGAATCAGAAGCAGAAACTTCATTCCATCCATGATGAAGAATCTGATGTGGAAGAAGCAAATTTCATTAAAAAACTTCAAAAAGGATCATGGAAGTACAAAGACAAGCTAACTTTCAAATGTTTTAATTGTGGCAAGGTTGGCCATTTTGTAGCCAAGTGTCCCTATCTCAAGGAGCACCCTGAAGATGAAGAAAACAAAACCAAATAGTACAAGAAAAAGGAAAAACCCGACTACAAGAAAAAGTTTTACAAAGTGAAAAAAAACTTTTACTCAAAAGAAGAAAACAACAGTTCATTAGAGTCTAGTGACAATGATGGTGATGAAGTCCTTTTTCTAGGTATTGAAGATTCTAATGATATAGAAGACATTAAACATGAGAAAGAGTCAGAAGATGAAGCAGAAGTTAATATGGAAGAAGAACTTCTCAGTGCCTTGGATGAATTAATAAAATACAAAACCAGATATAGACAACTGAATTTTTTTGTAGTTGAACAAAAGGAATAACATGAACACAAAGAAGAGGAGATGGAGAAACTCATGAGCAACCTAAAAAAACCAAATCTTAGAAGAAAATAGGATTGAAGAAAGTCTAGAAAAGTATCTTAAAGAAAAACAAATAACTTGTGAAAGAATGGAGGAAGAAATAGTTCACCTAAGAAAAGAACTTGATACAAAACTCATTCAAACAAGATATGAGAATATCTCTAAAATATTGGATAAGATTATTACCACACAAAGGGATTCAGGTAATAAAAATGGAATAGTTTATTCTCAAGTAAAAAGCCAAGTCAACTCAAAATCTTATGTAGATGCTCTCCTCAGTACATTCAAGAAGAAAAATGAAGAGAAGACAAGTAATGACCAGAACTCCAGAGGATTACTTCCACCCATCAAGAAGGAAAACAAGACAATACCAAAGAAGGTTTATCAAAACAGGTATCCTCACATTTTCATTGGTTATTTCTTTGCATGCTCTAATTTTAGACACATAGCTATGAATTGTAGAGCATATAGAAGAAAAAATCTAAAGGTTAAGAACTATAACCTTAAATATAAACAAACAGTAAATCAAGTTAAACGCATAAACTATAACTCTTTTTCACCTCTACAAGAAGGGGACCTATAATGCTTCATATGTCATAACTATGGGTATAAGTCCATTAATTGCATATTAATGGAAGTTTCAGAACAACCAAATTTCATTGGAGAGAAAAAGAAACTTTGGAGAGAAAAAACATCAAAAATGGAATGTCTTATTGCCTTAAAAGCCCAAGATAAAAAAGACCTCTGGTATGTTGATAATGGGTGCTCAAAACATATGACATGTAATAAGGACAAGTTTTTAGACTTAAAGAAGAAAAAGGGTAAAGTTACATTTGGTGACAATGCTTTAGGTAACATACTTGGGAAAGGCACTGTGAGTTTGGGAAAAGACAAAGCCAAAAATGTGTTGCTTGTTGAAGAACTGAAACCTAGTCTATTAAGTGTCATCCAAACCTGTGATCAAGGGCACTTATACATCTTTGATTCCTAGAAATGTGACATTAGGAGAGAAGACACAAGAAAATTGGTTGGTACTACCCCTAGAACTCCCGAAAATGTATATATACTAGATGCAAAATTGAATGAGGAATGTCATATAAATCTAGTATATGAAAGTTGGCTATGTCATAGAAGGTTGGGGCACATTAAATTTGACAATCTAGTAAAATTCAGCAATCTTGGTGTAGTAAGAAACTTGCCAAAGATCATAAATCCCTCAAATACTATGTGTAGAAACTGCCAACTAGGGAAGCAAACTAGAATAAGGTTCAAAGCAAAAGAATACACAACCTCAAAACCTTTAGATGTTTTTCACACTAACCTATGTGGACCTTCAAGGACCAACATTTTGCAAGGAAAGTCTTAATTTATGTTGTTCATTGATGATTTTACTAGAATGGGTTGGATATGTTTTCTCAAAGAAAAAACATAAGCACTTAACAAATTCAAATCCTTTAAAACCCTTGTTGAAAATGAAAAGGAGACAAAAATCAAATGTCTTAGATCAGATAATCGTGGTGAGTTCACCTCAAAAGAGTTTGGTCTCTTCTATGAAACCCATGGAATAAAAAGACAATTCTTTGTTTCCAGAACACCTCAGCAAAACGGGATTGCTGAGAGAAGGAATAGAATAATTCAAGAGGCTGCAAGGACTATGCTCAATGAAGAAAAATTGTCTGATGGATATTGGAGGAAAGCTGTGTGCACAACAATATACATATTGAATAGAGGTCATATCACGATTAATAGTAATGGGACCCCTTATGAACTATGGTTTGGAAGAGCTCCATCGGTAAAATACTTCAAGGTCTTTGGAAGTAAGTGCTACATCAAAAGGCTTGATGAGAATCTTGAAAAATTTGATGCTAGATCTGATGAAGGTATCTTTCTTGGATATTCCTCTACCAAAAAGGCATACAAATGCTACAATATTAGATTACATAATATTGTTGAGAGTGCATATGTCAAGGTGGATGATATTAAAACGATAAGGATAAAAAATCAAGAGACTATACTTGACAATGAAGATGAAGATGATGATGAGTTAGTTGGTACACAAGAAGAAGAAGTAGAAGAGGATAAAGAAGAAAGGGAGGAGGATGATATGGATACTAGTGAAGACTAAGAGGATATTCAAGAAGAGAATATAAGAGAATAATCCCCAATAAGAGACAAAAATACACCCTCTAGAATGAATCAAAACAATCATCCCGAAGAACTGATTATTGGGAATAAGAGTGATGGAGTGCACACAAGAAGACAATTGTTGTATCAAACAAAAATATCACTTTTGTCACATATTGAGTCCAACTCAATCAAATAGGCATGTAAATATGAAAATTGGGTCAATTCTATGAATGAAGAATTGGACCATATTGAAAGAAAACAAACTTGGGAACTAGTTCCAAGACCAAAAAACAAAAATGTCATTGAAACTAAATGGGTGTATAAAAACAAAATGAATGAGAATGGGAAAGTAATCAGGAACAAATCCAGATTGGTATGTAAAGGATATGCTCAAGTTGAAGGAGTAGAATATGAAGAAAGCTTTGCACCTGTGGCTATATTAGAGGCAATTAGGATGTTCCTAGCCTTCTCCAACTACATAAAATTTAAAGTATACCAAATGGATGTCAAGTCAGAATTTCTCAATGGAAACTTAGAAGAAGAAGTATATATTGAGCAACCATAAGGGTTTCAATTAAATAACAAAGGATACTATGTCTGTAAACTAAAGAAAGCACTCTATGGGCTAAAACAAGCACCTAGAGCTTGGTATGAAGGCTAGATTATTACTTACAAAAACAAGGCCTCAAAAGGGGATCAACAGACAACAAAATTTATTGTAAAATTGATGGTAATAACATGATGATTGTGGAAGTATATGTTGATGATATTATATTTGGTAGTGATGATGAAAAAATGAGTAAGGACTTTGATAGGATGATGCAACAAGAATATGAAATATCTTTGCTTGGCGAGCTGAATTTCTTTCTTGGATTACAAATAATACAGTCCAAAAGAAGAGTCTTTATCTATCAGTCTAAGTATGTTAAATATATGCTTAAGAGATTCCAGTTAGAGGATTGCAAACCTGTTAGTACACCTATGATAGTTGGATGCAAACTAAGCAAGGAAGATGAGTCCAAAGTTGCAGATCCAAAACAATACATATCAATGATTGGGAGTTTACTCTATGTAACAACTTACAGACCTGATGTCAAGCAAGTTGTTGGGATGGTGGCTAAATTCCAAGCAACACCAAAGGAGAGCCATGTTCAAGATGTAAAAATAATCTTTAGGTATTTGAAAGGAACTATAGATCTGGGTCTGTGGTACCCTAGCAAAGATTCATTCACTTTAAAAGCCTATTCAAATGTTGATTGGGCAGGTATTGTAGATGAAATAAAAAGTACAAGTGGAGGAGCATTCTTTTTGGGAGAATCACCGGTAGCTTGGATAAGCAAGAAACAATCCTCAATTTCATTGTCTAGCACTGATGTTGAGTATATTGCAACAACAGAATGTTGCACACAAGTGGAATCGATGAAACAAACCTTACATGACATCAAAATAGTCTTTGAAGGACCCACTACTATCCACTATGATAATACAAGCACAATAAGTTTGTCCAAGAACTTTGTTCAGCACTCAAAATCAAAAAACATTCCAATAAAATACCACTATCTAAGAGATCAGGTTGAAAATAAGAACATTAAATTGGAATATGTTCCAACACAAGAACAGTTGGTAGATATTTTCACAAAACCCTTAAGCAGAGATGTATTTGAATATCTCAGGAAAACTTGGGATTAATCCCTCTTCCAACTTAAATATCTCAAGAAAATAATGCATCAGTTGGCACCTATTCATGGGGAGACAACAATCAATGTCAGAAGGAGTCATTCTAGCAAGAGTTACCAATGGTCAAGACTCTGATCATAAATATTTTGACAGACAAATCATAGGAGAACAAATCCTTTTCCATTGATGTCAAATGGGAATAGTAAATTCAGAGGAGAGAAGCATCATCACAGGGGGAGATTGTGTATGAAGTTTGTGAGTTTCCATCAATGACAAAGGGGGAGATTGTTGGACATAGTTTCATTGATGTCAACAGTAGATGCCTTTGATGTGATGATAAGTTGAGATAAAATCTAATTAGGGTTAGCAAATGAAGATCAAAGCTCATAAGAGACGGTGCGATGAATCTCAGAAGAATCATTGGGGGATTAGTCAATGATCATATCAGATCAAGACTATTGACGCACAATTTCTAGATCAACGACAGTGATGAATTGCATAGAACAAAATAAGAATTAAATGACTCGTAATTTATGTTTCCACAATCATCCTTGATCGTCGATATGCTTCAAGTGTCTTCACGGTCGTTGGATCACTTTTGAGTGGAAGGACAAGATAAGTAGAAATATCTAAGATCTCGATTATCTGAATTCTCGTTAGCCATTGGATTAAAATTAAGTGGAAGGACAGGATAAGCAGAAAGGTTGAGTTCTCTATTACTTGAATTTCCGTCAACCATGGGATCAAATAAAGTGGAAGGATAAGATAAGAAAAGTTGGAAGGGTGTTGGATTTAAACCAAGACAAAAAAGCATCACATACAAATCGAGTTGATGAT
Source organism: Picea sitchensis (assembly GCA_010110895.2). Classification (NCBI taxonomy): domain Eukaryota; kingdom Viridiplantae; phylum Streptophyta; class Pinopsida; order Pinales; family Pinaceae; genus Picea; species Picea sitchensis. The sequence goes on along the minus strand of SNQJ01S0007235.1, from coordinate 20,647 downwards.
CAAAGATATTGATCAAATGAACATCATTGACTTCGGGTCTAAATATGTGAGGAAGTTATGATTTGGAAATTTTGATATTTAAAATTACCGAAGCCCAGATAGTTGGAGAGACGAAATAAATTCTCGACCGTTGGATCATTCAAAGTAATCCTCAGTTGTCCGATTCAAGAGGACATGTGGAAAACCACATCAACAGACCATGCCAACAAGAACATGTGGGAGATCTATATCAGAAAACCATGTTAGTAAGGACATGTGGCAGACCACGTAAGTAAGGACATGTGGCACAGTCAGATAATGACAAGTGTCAAGTTGAAATTGGCATTTCAGGTACATGCAAATCAAGAATCAAAGTGACACATGACAGACACTTGGCTCATTCCACATCATCAAGTGACGTAAGCAAGTTACGTCACTCCGGGAGTTTTACTTCGGGAGTTTCACCACCAGTAGATGTTGTAAGTCCTGAATGCCAGAGTTCTGAAGTGGACATGAGTCGTCAGATCTGAAGATCACTTTGGGTGTATTCTCAACCGTTGATCATATTATAGTGGAAGGATAGTGTAATTAGAATAGCCAAAGTCCCAGAGTAAATTGTGGCCATCCATCTCAATACCTGATTAAGTTCCATCTGTCATATTAAAGCAGTATATATATATATATAAGGATTGAATCTGACCATTGATCTAGTTCCACGAAGTAAACATGAATCGTACGATATATTCGATGATATCCACTCCGATAGATTTGACATGTTTCAAGTCTTGAAGTTCCAAAGGGCAAAGTCCCGATGTCCCGACAATCGTCCATCATCGGGAGATTAAATCGTGACCATTGATTCTAATAAAGAATCTCATCATGAGATTAAATCGCGACCATTGATTCTAATAAAGAAATCAAGAGCTCGTTTGTCCTAGCATCTATTTACCACCATTGGTCATATGGTATAAGAGATTTAAACAACAAAACATAATATGTCGCTAAAGTTGATAAGCCTGTGGTTTTGTGTTATCAGTCACTTGTAATGGTTTGAAGGAAGCACCTCAACAAAAATCTGTTTTCTGCAATATTTGCAGAGATTAGGGATCAAGTTAATAAGATGAAATTGATCCTTATCTGTGATCAATTTATGAAAATATTTCATAGTAAAATAAATAAATAGTAATTATGTTTAAGTTAATTGAAGAGGTGCAATGGTCCAAATAAAGGGACACAGTGTTTCACACTCACTCCATTTTGAAGAATATATAAATGAGAAAGAGTGGCGAGAAGAAAGTGTCTCTCCAGTCCGAATTAGAAGATATATTAAATCACAGAAGCAGAGAGAGATGCAGTAAAGACTTGATACAAAAGTTTTTCCAGATTCAGAAAAATAAGGGTGGTTGGTTGGTGCAAGGGCAGGTTGGTGCCTGCAGATGGATTTGTTGCTTCCTTGTCAGTTGTAGCTGGCTAAACAGGGGGTCGTAGCCTCCTACCAGTTGACGTTGGTGAACAAGGGTGTGGGTGCATCATGATCAATTAGTGCTGACCGAAAAGGAAACATATCTTTCTTCTATGTAACATGTAATTTTTTTTTTGTAGTTAATAGAAAAATGTTTGTGGTTTTTCCCAATTGGGTTCCATGATAAAATATTGTGTCAAAATTTTGTTTGCATAAATAAAATAAAATTGATAAAATCATTGTGTCCTTGATTCACCCCCCCCTTCTCAGTGACAGGATTTGATCCTTCAAATTTCACATGCCAAAACAATACACTTTCAAAAATTATTTCTATTTTACATTTACATATAAATATACTTTCAATTGGCCTTTGAATCACTTCAATCTGATATCATAGAAACATAATTGGGTAGTCTAAGCTAGCTACCACTCCTCAACATGTTAAAATGAAAATTACTTCATGACCCCTTTTTAGATTTGTTTCATATACATTGTTTGTGATCATTTTGATGATTACTGGAAGAATAAATTCATCACATGTCTCTTCTTCCATAACCTCACGATGTATTGCAAGACAACTATGATGTATTTCTTGGGATCTTGGAACCTTTCCCGATGAAATTTCTTTAACCAATATGATATAATGAAGGAAAGTGAAACGGGGGATTTTTTTTCTTCATATTCCCTTGAAAGAGCATCGAAAACTATATTTTTCCCCTTCTTGTAAATGATCTCATAATCATATCCAAGCATTTTGGTCAACCACTTATGTTGCTTAGGGAATGAAACTCTTTGTTCCAAAAAATATTTAAGGATACAATGATCGGTTTTAATTTGGAAGTGTTACCCCAACAAGTAAGGATGTCAAATATCCATCGCATGCAGAATAACCAACATTTCCTTTAATAGGTGGATTTTACCAAGTGTCTCTTAGATAGTCGTTTTCTAGTGAAAGCCAAATGTTTACCATCTTGCATGATAACTGACCTAATTCGTTTCCTAGAAGCATCACATTCCAAAACAAAAGTCTTTGTGAAGCTAGGAAGTTCCATAACATGAGTTATACACATAATCTCTCAAGGCTTGAAAGGATTGATCAACTATTGGAGTCCAAATTAAAGCATTCTTTTTAAGGAGATCACTGAGGGGAGCTACAATGTTTCCATAATTTTGAACAAAATTGTGAAAATGTCTCGTTACAACCAGGAAACCTCTCCAACTTTTAAGAGTTTTAGGATGGGGCCAATCCTTCATAGCTTATGTTTTCTTAGGATCCACATGGACACCATCCTTGCCAACAATATGGCTCGGGTACTCTACTTTCGGATCTCCAAAATCACATTTAGAGTATTTGAGAAAGAGTTTGTGCTAAGATAGTAAATGTAAGACTTGATCCACATTGGCCAGATGGGTTTTCCAAGTTCTTCTATAAATGAGGATATCATCCACTACTTCTTGTTCATTGAATTGTAACGATGCTACGATGGTTTTTCGATGAACATTCATCTATTATCCAACGAAACCCAATTATTAGTTTCGACGGTGTATTCATGTCGGCTATCTGATGAAAGTATGGATGTTGGATATTTAACAACTTGTCATCAGCTGTACAGACAACCCTAAGGGCCAAAATATCGTAAAAATTAGACATTGTTTCTGAGAGTTAGGCGTCAGAATTCCGACGTAACGAATATCCTACATCCCTACAACCAAAACAGTCGGATCTATTCTCTCATATCCAACGACTTTAATTGTTTCATATATGACAAGACAACATTACCGTTGATGGAAGTGTCATACCTCTGATGGTCAGTGTTGTTGGTCTCGACGTCAGATAACTAACGTCCACTTTCGACGAATATCTGACGGTAACAAAGTACCTCCGATAGGGGTGCCATACTTCCAATGACTAGTAATTTTGATCAGACCGTCGGATAGCTGACAATTTTATAGTACATCTGATGGGGGTGCCATATCACTGATGATTACTATTGTTAGTTCTTGCGTTGAAGATCCAATGATACTGTGTACATTAGAAAAACAATATCTAGGCTTGAAACCAAACTATGATGCTAGCAAAACCGCCTTGTCAAATATATAGTGTAAGAGGTCAAGGTATATTGTTAATCCCATCTCTCCCCATGGGGAATAAAATTCAAATCTTAGTGGAAAACAACCAGAATTGAAGAAATAACATGAGCTCCCATTCCCTCAAACTACAATATGAACTAGGTAATGTTTGCTAGATACCAAAAAGGAAAAATCCCACATTGTCTCAGCTTCAACATAGAAGTTGTAGTGATAAACCTTAACAATGGTTGACCAAAATGGAAAGTGAAAGTGCATAGAAAGAGGTAGTTCAAGTGCACTATACAACCTTACATGAATTCCCACCATTGGATTAGATTGGAGGGTTGTGGAGACAAGCATCATATGCATGCAGTGGAAATACTAACTCATCTTTCAAGACATAGTACAAGATGGATAGGTGGACCCATAGACATCAAACAATGAATCCATCGAATCCAAATGGAATTAATAGGGTGGTGGGTGACAATGTATGGTTTAATTTCTAATGTTCATAACTAATATATGCTCGCAAATCAAGAATGATTATACATTAAGGTTTGGCATGGTTGAAACCCTGGTTTTGACTTTATGAGAAAATATTTTTTATGAGTGCTTATCACTCAAGAATGGGAACAATAGAATGCCAAGCATTGATATGCTTATATTTAGGGCTGAGTGGGAATTCTTGTTTGATATATCTTTGAAGGGGGTTACCTCTAAGAGATTTTCATTAACACCAATGTATCATGGGTGCATGCCCACACTTTCGGGACACATTTCTACATACTAGGGATGTCAAGGATGTCCCAATAATACTTGGTATCTGTGGTGATATGACCTTGGGGATGTCCCATTCAAATGGGTATGCCCACAAATATACCATATCAGTCAGGGTACCTCTAGATGAGCTTGTTTTCGGGGCATTGCTTATTAATTTTTTAAAAATGGGGAAGTTTAATTTTTCTCTTACTCACATGTAGTGCATCCCATTTGTATTTTAAAACATTATAAACCATAAGAAACACCCTAACCCAAAAGAAAAAATCACTTTGAAGACTGGTTGATTGATGGTGAGTAGTGGGTTCATATTTGGTGGATTAAAAATTATAATGGTAGAAGAATTGTGTTTCCTTTTCACTTGATCTACTAGGAAGACGTTGGAGATATCTACTGACTTGGATCTCTAGCTTTATTGGTAGCTAAAAACTTGTGACAACAGTGGATTTTTTCTCACTTCCCACTGGAATGTTGGCTTGAAACCTGTAACAACATTTTTTTTGGGGGATTCCCCAGATTCCACGTACAAATCATTGGAGAGGCCTTTCCTCAACCTTACAACTTGGATTTGAATCTTGGATATTCTTTGTTTCTTATTCATCATTAACCAGTGATAGAAAAAACTAATGTTTTTAATATTTTCGAATTTCTAGAGAGTATATGTTTCTATATTTTAGGTAGGGTCCCTTATGTTGGGGTATTATCTCTTATATACAATAATGTATGGTGAACATGATCACACTATCCAAATGTATTGTGCATGCCCCACATACCTATATCCCCACACATCATCTTATTTTTAATATGGAATATTAAAAAGGAATATTAATATGGATGATGTTGAAAAAATAAGGAAACCTTACCAAAAAAAGAAGGAAACCTTACCAAAACTAATAGTGAAAAGGAGATGAGAAAGAAAAGAGTATTTCACATCCGAAATAGTTCAAAATATCCACATCAATCACCTCCAAGTATGTCTTCTACATCCTTGATTTTTTGTGAAAAAACTAGGCCAAAACTGCTAAAAACATAATCGGGACAATCATCTTTTAAGGGGGGAAATGGAGATATTTTCAAATCTTGTTTCTATGGAATATATCCCTCTTAATTTAGTTTCCAATCCTATCAGAATCACTCCACTTTTATGTCATATTAATTTGTTCCCAAAAAAGTGACTACTTATCCCAAAATCTACATTGTTCTAATTTTGCATGTTGATTATTTATTAGCATATTTCATACACCAATTAAAATTATGTTTAAAACATATTTCTAGTGTAAATATTTCTATTAATATAATTTCATCTACCACTAGAATCATGTTAATCTAACATCAAATGAAAGCTTTATGCCCAAAAATGTAATTTTTGGTCCAAGTTGGAAACTATAAACACCTTTGAAACATAGGTTGTTTCTTAGTTGATTTCAGATGCCAAAACAATACACTTTCAAAACTTATTTCTATTTTACATTTACATATAAATCTACTTTCAATTGGCCTTTGAATCACTCCAATCTGATATCATATAAAAAAATTATCTTAGAAACATCATTGGTAGTCTAAGCTAGCTACAACTCCTCAACATGTTAAAATGAAAATTACTTCATGACCCCTTTTTTAGATTTGTTACATATACATTGTTTGGGATCATTTTGATGATTACTAGAAGAATACATTCATTACATATCTCTTCTTCCATAACCTCACGATGTATTTCTTGGGAGAGGTTTAATCATTATATATATATATATAATGATTAAACCTCTCCCAAGAAATAATAGGACATATCTTCATTTGAAAACTAGTTTTCCTATTGAATCTTGAGCTGTAGAAAAATATACTCTCATGGGGAAATCCCCTTAGGGAACCCTAAGGTAGAGAAAAAGTGAAAACTAACAATGGAAATGGTGCTCTAAAGAAGATAAAAAGTTTACAATATATTTCTAATGATATTTGTATACAAGTTCAAATTCAAGCATAGGAAAATAAAGCTCAAAAGGACCTACACACTCCATTCTAACTTGAATGATCAAATCTCAAATAATCAAGGAAGGGAAAAATCAAAGGAATACAAGATTCATACTTAATTCTTCTAAAAATGTTTCATACATATGACTATGCATGAAATCATGTCTTATTTCCAAGGATTTTTTCGAGGGTTACATTCCAATGTCTACAAGGATAAAGAAAATATTCATTTTTTTTTTAACATTTCAATATCAATTCCAATGATACTCATAAGAAACGCATTCAACTTCAAGCATGAATACAAAGTTCTACTCTAAAAAAGTAATCAAATTCCATATCATTCCTATATTTCCTAGCCATATAGACATCAATAGAAAATAGAGTATGTATTGATGAAGAACTCAAATCTTTCATCAAGCAACAAAGGTTGATCATCAAGGATCTAAGATTATTGAAACGTTTGTATGGAGGATAATAAAAAGAGTGCAACATCTCAAGAAAGAAATATAAAATCATCATAATATTGCATACATTCTGAAATATATTCAATTTTTTTTACCTACCTTGGTCACTCAATAAAAATGTGTCGTTACACTTCCAAAGGAACATTACAGTACAAATAGGATAAGACGCTTAAGAAACATGCATTGTCATCCATAATTAAGGATATCAAATTATAGTTCAAAGAAAAAGGACAAGGAGTGAATGTATGATTAGTAGTATTATTCATGGATAACAACATTTGTTGATAAATTCTGTTTGGAAATAAATTCATTGATACAATGGTCAGTGATATAACTTCTACTGAGGCCTACAATAAATCAATAAAATAGAGTGTTAGGGAAACATAATCAAATTTTAAAGTATTTCCACCAATGATTAGAGATTTATGCTTTACATAGCTCCTCATCATCATGCATTGATCATCTAAGATTATTCCAAGGTCTGGAGAGGAAGAGAAGGACAAAAATGTATTTAAAGTTTGTGACCTATCATGATCACTCACTACCATGAAAGACTTCAGAGCTGACAAAATTAAAATACTTAAGCATGCAACCTCCTCAAATGTAGATATTCAAACAAGGCATGAAAGATGGACTTTATACTTATGAAATTTATATTATTAGTATAAAAAATGTAAGCCTAGTAGTTAGTAATTCTTTGCTTACATTAATAACTAGAGCCATGGCAAGAGAAGGTATTACATAACTTATCTAGGATTCAATACAAGGTCATGCCATTGTAGCATTTTAAACATGCATAAATATCTCAAGATTATGCATATATTTTCTAGATTCATTTCATTATGTCAAAGGTTGTTGTCCAATTGAGGGTTTCATATCACATATTGCAACAATGGAGTGGGAAGCAACTCAACAAGAACATACTCTCCAACATCCATTCTGATCATATGTCAAATCAAACAATGTATAGAATTCTAAGAAAATAGATTATGGAATACTAAGGATAGAGAATATAGAATTCAAGCTACAAAGAAAAATGACACATGAATATCCCATAATGAGGCTACACACGGAGTTCAATGACATTCAAAGAATCAAGGTTCATGAACTGTTTGAGATTCAAGTGATGACTCATACTCTTTATCACAGGTTCTATTTAAAAAAAATACCAAGGAAGAAAACTTAGAATAACAACCAAGCCAAGTGAAAGTGTTTTTGATTAATTGGGTTGGTTGTCATTGATGTCAACCCTTGAATCAAGTCTGGTAGAAAATTCCAGTAGCCCCAATAGTATGGTTAAGGGACTTAAGTTTTTTTGATGTATAATGTTATGAAGGTTAGTATATTTTTAGGTAAGACTATTCTATTGGATAGTACATGTCATGCCATTTCTGATGATATGTGGAATGTCACATAACTCCTCATTGTTAGAGAGTTATGGCATTGTGAAGTTGGAGAACCCTCATGAGTTATATAAAAGGTCAAAGGAGTCAAATTATTCTAGAAGCTCCTAGAAGAAGTTGACTAGTCAAGTGGGTGAAACTAGGAGTTAATCATGGGTTAATTTGTTGCAATAAGAAAATAATTAAAAAAAAATCAGTTGCAACTAGAAGTGGAGAATTTACTATTTGTAGCAAAGTGGGTTAGAAGTGAACAAGTGGTTAGAAGTGGGTTAGCCCTACAAGAAGGAAGTTGGGTTAAGTTGGTTAGAAGGTAACCCCTTGAGGAAGCTACATGGAAGTATAAATAAGAGAAATGATATCCTATTAGCACCTATTGAGCACATTGAATATCTATTATTATGTAAGTTTTATGTCAGGTACTCATTGACATATCTGAAGTTACGCAAGTCTGGGGCATCACGAAGGGTTGACGGTGAAAGTTTCAGAATTGCAAAAAATGCAGAAAAAACCCTAGTTTTTGATGTGTACGCGGGCTGCAATGGAGAAAACAGTGTACGCACATGGGCTGGAAGTATAACAGGGTGTGTACAGTTGGGAAAATCCATGAAAACTTGAGGAGATAAAGATTCCATGTCTCTAGAATCTGAAAGAAATCTCCCATGAAGGTCTACAGTGATCACGTACAACAAATCTATCTACAAGTTCAAAATGTATGTCTTATTTCTATGTGTAGTTGGATCTTGTTGTATACATGATAAATGGTTATGGGGGTTTGAGGTTTTTCCTATATATGCTATTGGTTGTATGGAACTTATTGTATAATTCATATCTACAAAAATATAGTGTTGGTATATTTGATTAATATCATTCGTATATCTTGTTAATGTTGAGGCACATTTTTTATTTCTTGGAATATGGTTAGTGGTTTTTGTGGTACATGGTTGAGAGATTGTAGTTGTGAAGTCGTTGTGAAGTTGTTGATGGAGTGTGAGGTTGTATATCAGTGAGGGTTTGATGTCTAGTCCATGTGAGGGTTATTATACTTGTTCATAATTATACACACATGTATGGCACATGACTAGAGAGATATAGATGCACTTAATTAAGGGATATGCATGAGGATGTATGCATAGGACACAACGAGAATTTGGACACAGTGTTAGGCTACATTTTGATGTGACATTGGAAGAGAAGGGTCAGGGTTTTTCAAGAAGGTGAAAACCCTACTTTTCAGAAGATGTACACATGATGCAGTATAGACAGGCTGCGTACATACACAGACTGCATTACAGACAGGTCACATAGATACACGAGCTACAACATAGAAAATTCACGTTCCTATTGGGTTTTTGTTGGTATAGGAAGGTTACAGGTATAGGTTGATCACATGTTGTTGGTACAGGTTGGTTACAGATTGTTGGCATAGATTGACACATGTTTATAGTAGTATATCTTAGAGTGAAAGTGTGGCAGTGGTTTCATCATTTCACTTATATTTCAGGGCGGAAGGACGGAGAAACGATAAGTGGTTGTATCCACCTTCTGGTTGTAGATAGAGAACATAGGGGTTTGTAGCCTCCTTCTAGTTGTAGCTGAAGAATTGGGGAGTTGGAGCTTCCCTTAGGTTGTATCCTAAAAATATAGGGAGTCAGAGCCTCCTTCCAATTACAGATATAGAGCAAAGGAAGTTGGTGCTTCCAATGAATGTAATTCTTAAAGACATATAAGAAAAAGAATTATGTGGTTTTCTCCCACATTGAGTCTCCACATAAAAATATCGTTGCACTGTGTATGTGTAGGACTGTTCATTTTTCATGGTTTATTTACTTTGCAATTATTGGATGATAATGTTATATTGATCATAAAGATAAATAACACTTAAAAACAGTGGTTAAAAGAATTAAAAATCTCTATTAATTATTCAACCCCCCTCTTAGTATTCCAACAATTGGTATCAGAGAAATTTCCTTCAGAAATCTGTTTAACCACTAAAAGGTAGATCATGGAGAGAAACAATATGTATAAAAATGGAATACCATAGTTTGATGGAAAGAACTATGCATTCTGCAGCAGAAGGATGAAAACATATGTACAAGCACAAAGATTTGAGGTTTTGCAATCAATTATAGATGGATAAAAAGAACTAGCAGTTCCACCAACAAATGACAATGGAAGGAAACTTAGACTAAACAATTCAAAATCCAAAAATGCACTTCTGAATGGTCTTGGTGATTCAATATATGGAAAATTTATGCATTGCAGCTCCACAAAAGAGATTTGGGTCAAACTTAAATTTTTTTATGAAGGAGATGAAAAAGTCAAGGCAACAAAGATTCAAACTTATAGAGGTCAATTTGAACAATTGAAAATGAAGGAAGATGATAATATTGCAACTTACTTATTACGAGTTGATGAAATAGTGAATGAAATCATAGGATTGGGAGAAGAAGTTGATGAATCTATAATTGTTCAAAAGGTACTAGAATATCTCTTCCAATGAGATTTGATCCTAAGGTCTCAACACTAGAAGAAAGAACATATTTGTATTCAATAAGCATGGATGAACTACATGGAATTTTCACAGCCTATGAAATGAGAACCGAACAGAAGAATCCAGGTATAAAATAAGAAGCATTCAAAGCATCCAAGAATTTAAAGAAAAAGGGAAAACAAAAGAAAAAATAAGATAGAAACAACAGTGACATCTTGGAAGATGGTGAAGAAGTAGCCAACTTCATCAAAAGACTGAAAAATGGAACCGACGACATATATAGAGGTAGGATTCCATTGATTTGTTTTAATTGTGATGGTATTGGTCATTTTTCTAACAAATTTCCTCATAAGAAAAAGAAAATAAATGAAGAAGATGATTCAAATAGAAAAAAAAAAAACATATAAAGGCAAAAGAACCAAAAACAAAGTCTTCAAGAAAAGTTTATGCACCAAAGAAGACAACTCCTCATCAAACAAAGATGAAGTCAGTGAAAGTGAGACGCAAAGAATTCTATTCATGGTAGTAGAAGACTCTGATAAAGAAGGAACATAAGAATAATATGAAGAGGCATAATTTGACTATAGAGAAGAATTGTTGAGTGCCATAGATGTTATAAAATTTGAAAAGAAGAAAACAAAATCACTATAGGAAGAACTAAAAGGAAAAGAGGAAACACAAAATTCCAACTCTGAAAAATTGGAGTAGGTGATCTTTGATTTAAAAATTCAAGTTGAATAACACAAAATAATATATGAAGCACTTAAAGAACAGTTTGAAGAAAAGGACAAGATCATTGGAAATTTGGAAGCAGACATTGTCACATTGAGAAGAAACCTTCAACAGAAAAACATGTAGAATATCTCAAAGGTTTTGGATAACATTATAAATAGTCTGAGGCCACATCATGACAAGTCTAGGATAGGATACAATCAGACAGAAATAGGCTCAAGCTCCAAAACTACATATCAAGAAACACAATCAATAAGATATGTTGAGACATTCAGAGGAGACAAGAAGTTTTACAAGGCAGATCACTAGGACACTCCTCCACCTAGAAGATTCATATTTCAAAATCAACAACATTCAAAAACAAGTAGGCCTTAGGAAGAAGAAGGATTCATAAGAGTAAATCCTTTCAAAATATCTTCAACTCCCAGGTATCAAACTATCTTTTTTGGTTTATGTTATGCATGTAAAAATTATGGACATAAAGCTATAAATTGCAGAGCTAATAGTAGGAATATAAACAAATTTGAAATTCATGCACAAAATGGTTATCCCAGAAGGCCTAGTGAAACACATAGAAGAAGATACAATAGGTTTGAATCATTGATCATTGAATTAGAATGCTACAAGTAAAACAACTTTGGACACATGACCAAGGATTATAGAATAACAGTCCCTCCTAAAGAATCACAACAGAATAACAAAAATCAGACATGAACATCAATAGAGAATATGGATAAGAAATAAGAATTGGTATAACAATGAAGAATGCACACTCTCTCTACAAACTAAACACAAGAAACGTGGTTGGTGTTAGCGATAAAAAATGCACTGGCATTTTTGAAAGAATGATGCCTAATCTTGTAGGGAATATTTGACTAGCTTCCTGGGCTCCAAATGTAGATTTGAAAGCACCATTGGAAAGCTTATGATTTGTAGATGTCGATCAACTATTCAAGCATGCAAAACAGACTCTCGATGACTGAGAAATTTGATTTTGAAAAAATCTGTGCTTTCACCAGCTAACCCGTCTTGAATTTTGCTAGTTAGCTGGTGAAAGCTCCGCCTTTCACCAACTAAGGAGCGGATTTTTGGGTAAATTAGCTGGTGAAAGCTTGTCACGGCCAAAAAAACTGAATTCTTGCTCAGATTCGAAATTTTTGAGTTGGAATGGCATGATATCTTCTTGAATACACCGATTATGAATTATTTCATCAAATCTAAAGGTTATTCTTGGAAAAGGAAGTCAAAAGGGAGTTTTTTGAATAAGTTTTGGTCGTTTTTTAAGGCAAAATATCAAGGATCAACAAACACATTATCCAATTCGAATTTTATCTTCATGATATCAAGTTAAGGAGCCTTGGAAGGCTGATCTCCATGTCATCAACTGTTCAACACATTCAAAGGACCAGCATATAGGGATTATCCTTATTCTGAGGGTCCATCCCTATATTTTTGTAAATACAGTTTCTGTTTGTTATTTTTAGAAAGATAGATCCATAGTTTTAGGATCTGATCATAT
>SNQJ01S0007234.1:200562-213869 GCA_010110895.2 Picea sitchensis | reverse complement strand
AAAAATTCATTTCTCCTCAACCATGAGGATCCATGTGACGTGCCACATACCACCGGAAACAACATGATTTATACTATCCATTCATGGGTGTTGTATATACATGTGCATTTTCCTTCATGTCCAAATACCTTTATCAATCTTGCAGTCCAAAACCCATGACTAGGGTTGACATCAATGACAACAACAAATCTTCCAACAACTTCTTCTCTAGAGGCGAAGTCTTTCTCAATTATGGATAAAATGACAGGGTTAGCGGCCATGGAGAAAAATATCTTTTAAGCAGTGAAGAAATCACAAATTTGATCTATTTTTGAGTTTGAGTAACGAATGGATGGTTTGCACTAATTTTTGAATGTTTGAATGCTTCAAAATATCATAAAATAATGCCGGGGGTCCTCCTATTATATGAAATTTTTGAGATCGGGGATTGCATAAAATAGTTTTGAGTAGACCGCTTTTGGCCCTGATGTGCCTCTGATGGCCCCATGTGTCCATGAAACAAAACCATGGTATTTTGCCCAACCTTCCTTCGAAAAATCATCCTTCGCATTGTTTCAATGCCCGATATGTTTCTCGACCATCGAGTTGGGCTGATCCAAGATCTACAGTCCATCGAGCCTCAACAACTTTCGATATACGAGGTTGGAAATAATGGTTTTAGGTAGACATATTTTTTCCCCGATTTACCTATAAAGGTGCCACACATCCATGAAACGAAACCATGGTATTTTCCCCAGCCCGCCTTCGAACAATTAACTCTCGTTCTATTTCAATGCCTGATATGGTTGCTGACCATTGATCTATGACATATGAGATCTATGGTTGTCTGGGTCTCATCACCTCCGTGCCTCTACTATATTTGTCCATATTTGTCCATATTCCTCCATATGTGACCTTATTCTCCAAACTATCACACCTCCGTAATGATGTAGCTCTTCGCTAAATTTACGAGACTTGGATCCTTTCTGAAAATTGTTATGGTGATAACATAACCTACCCACATTTGCTGGCTTAAATCATTTAGAAAATTTCTTATTGGAATTTGAAGAAATTATACCAATACAACAGAGGTTGTTGTCACTGGATGAAGTGTTGAAAGAAACACTAGCAAGATGGTGGGTAACACACAAGAAGAACATCGCAGATTGGGTGCAATGTCGCACTTTAATGACAATGCACTTTTCAGACCAAGTCGAAGGGTGAAAAGTTCGATACACAGGTCAAATATGTCGGACAGACCATGTGTGAAGTTGTGAGGAGGCATGGAGCAACATTCCTTAGGAATAGTGGGTGCATAAATTCTTTAACACTTTGGACACAACACCTATCAATTGGTACCTTCAAGCATAATTGTGCCTCAACACTTCAGATTGGTACGGTATGACTCAGAATTTTATAGCTACATTTTTATTTGAAATTCAATACCCCACAGTAGATCAGGCTTTACAAGTTTTAAGACAGAAGGTCTATGAGAAGGAACCTAACCACCCTATTGAGAAAGAAGAGGATGAATGGACTACATCTCTTCAGAAATTGCAAGGTTGTTACAATATCAATGCCAATGAAGACGATGATCCTAGGAATCTAAACATCACAGAAACTGAAGGATAAAGAGACATAGAAGGAATAGAAGTCGAACTACCTTTCATTGGACAGCCAATCAAAATCAAGAAAGTTAATATTGGGACAGAGAAAGAACCTAAGCTCGCAAACATTGGAGATTATTGGGATGATGCCACTATTGATAAGATCACATAATTACTACATGAATATCATGACTTGTTTCCAACCAAGTTCATAGAAATGAAGGGAATTAAAGGTACCATGGGAGAAATGCATATCCCCTTGAAACCATATGCAAGGCCAATCAAATAGAGACCCTACAGACTGAATCCAAAATATAAGAAAAAAGTCATTATTGAGTTAGACAGAATGCTGGAAGCAAGAATCATAGAACCTGTTGAAGAATTAGAATGGATTAGCCCTATGGTATTCCAGGATAAGAAGACAAGATAAATCATAATCTATGTAGATTTAAGAAATATGAATGATGCATTTTTACATGATCCATTCCCTACATTGTTTATGGACGAAGTGTTATATAATGTAGGAGGACAAGAAGTTTACTCCTTCACAGATGTATTTTTCAGGTTATCACCAGATCAGGATTGCTAAGGAAGATCGCCATAAGACCACATTTGCAATAGAATGGGGTTATTTCCAGTACACAATGATTCCTTTCAGATTAAAGAATGCACCAGCCATCGTTTCTAGGGTGGTGGTCGAAGCATTCAAGTATTTTTTACATAAATTTTTGGAAGCATATTTTGATGACTGGACTGTTTTTAGCTTATTGAAAACTCATATTGAATGTTTAAGACTAATGCGGGATAAGTGAAGGTAATGTCATATTTCCCTGAACCTGAAGAAGTGTATCTTGTTTTCACCCTTTTGAGTGTTGCGAGGCCATATTGTGTGTAAATATGGTTTGTTGGTAGAACCTTCCAATATTTCCATCATTGTTGATCTACCTCCTCCTACTTCGGTTCAACGACTACGCACTGCATTAAGACATAATGGATACCATAAAAAGTTCATCAAAGGCTATGAATAGATAAAAACACCCATGGAAAATATTTTAAAGAAATATTTTCAGTTTCAATGGTCATAGGAATCTCAGCAGAGCTTCGACACACTAAAACAGAAAATGGTCACTATGCCTATTTTGGTTTTCCCAGACTGGAGTAAGGAATTCCATGTGCATGTCGATGCTTCATATATTGCATTAGGAGAAGTGTTAGAACAACCATGATAAGGAGATATAGACCACATGTTAGCCTTTTCTAGTAGGAAGATGTCTATAGCTGAGTTTAATTACACTACTACCGAAAGAGAAGGTTTAGCCATGGTGTACGCACTGCAGAGGTTTCAACACTGTTTGTTGGGAGGACATTTTAAGATGTTCACTGATAAATATGCATTCAAATGCCTATTCAACAAGCCACTGTTGGGGGGACCAATATGTAGATGGATACTATTATTCCAGGAATACGATCTTGAGATTGTGGTCAAGCCAGGGTGAATGAACAAGGGACCTGACCACTTGTCTAGGTTATAACATGGAGAGGAACCTACCAGTTTGGAGGATACACTACCAGATGCACAATTGCTTGACATTGGAAATGTTTATGATCACTTTGACGAGATATTCTAGTTCCTATCAACAGGAATGGCACCACGCTAATATACAGTTATTCAGAAGAAAAAATTGGTAGTTCATGCTGCAGATTTTTCACTTATAGATGGAAATCTATAGAATATGGGACCTGATGAGATGTCAAGGAGATGTGCTATGGAGGCAGAAATACCATTGATTATGGTAGAACCACATGAATTCATCGCATTATGACATTATGTAGGAAAAGAAACAACACAAAAGGTTCTTAGAGATGGCCCTTGGTGGCCCACTTTACACAAAGATGTTAAGGTGTCCCACTTTACACAAAGATGCTAAGGAATACTACAAATCCTGCGATGTATGCCAAAGAGTTGGGAAACCTTACAGTAGAGATGAGATTCCTTTAGCACCTCATCTAACCTTACAAGCATTTGAGAAATGGGAAATTGATTTTGTAGGACCTATCAACCCACCAGGAAAGCACACAGGAGATCGATACATCATCACTGCGATAGAGTATTTGACCATATGGGCAGAAGTAAGAGAAGTTAAGGACTATAGTTAAACTACAACTACATGGTTCATATTTGATGATATCATAACTCGATTTGGATGCCCGAAGATCCTTATGAGCGATCAAGTCACACATTTTATTAACAAGACTATTAAAGCATTGACTCAGGAATTTGAACTTCACCATCAAAAGAGAACACCTTACCACCCACAGACAAATGGTATAGTTGAATATTTCAATAAGATCTTGGAGACAACGTTGATGAAAATTTGCAGTGTAAACAAGGATGATTTTGATTTGAGAGTACCAACATTGTTATGGGCCTATAGAACCACTTGCAAGAAGCTAAATATGCAGACTCCATTTAAGTTGGTTTATGTCCTAGAAGTAGTGGTATCTATTGAATATCTAGTTCCTAGCTTGATAATTTCCACATTCATAGATATGGATGACACTGGTCTTGTTCAAAGCAGGATTGTGTAGTTGATGAAACTAGAGGAAGATAGGTTTATTGCAGGATTTCATCAGCAGGTACATAAGGAATGAGAAAATTCTTACCACGATAGACACAACAAGAAGAAATCCTTTAAGCAAGGAGATCTGGTATTGGTATATGAAAACAAGTTCCTGAAGCACCCATGGAAGTTCATGACACATTGTCTTGGGCCATATGAGGTTTCCTATGTTACAGAAGGTGGAGCTGCGCAACTGAAGACTTTGAACGAAGAATGGAAGGAAGGTTTGGTGAATGAGAGTCGGTTGAAATTGTATTATGACAACTAGTTGCCCCACAAATCTCAGTAAAATAATAACAAGAAGGATCTAGGTACCAGGTGCAGTTGAAACTAGGTACCAGACACATAAAAGATAGTCTGCACATATTGGGCAAGGACTGAGTAAGAAGAAAAGGCTGCTTTGTGTAGTCTGAAGTCGAAGTAAAACAAAAGGTCCAGTCTTGCAGTGACTCGGGATGAGTCACAAGTGAGTATTGGGGGCTTGTTGTCCCTTGGTTATGGATTAATGAATAAATCAAATAAAAATGAAAATAAAAGATGAAGTATGAACTATGTGGAAAGCACATTGACTAAGAATGGGTCAAAGTGATCAAATAAGTAGAAAAGAAGGAGCGAAGTAAGGAAAAGCAAGCTATTGAATGAGAGGATCAAGGAAGACAGATTAGAAAGGAAGAGAGATCGTGGAAAACTCAGAAAGTAGAAAAATCCACTGATGGATGCTTTGGTGTACCTCACAGGAAAGAAGGAAAGACAGGTTGGTGAAGCCTTGAAAATGCGGGTCAAGTTGACCTAGGGTTTTAGACACCTAGGGTTTTGGAATTTAGGGTTTTGACACTTAGACTTCGATCTAAGGTTGTCTGAGAGTCATTTTAATGTATAAATAAGGACCTAGATGAGAGAGGAGGGGTTGGTTGTTGGTTCTAAGTGGTTGTTCATTGTTGGGCAAGGATTTTTTATTATTGTTGTTGCGTGAGAGAGGTACTGTGTTGAGAGTACTCTTGTATTGTAATATCTTTAGCTGGGTGTAAAGATCAACCCTACAGTTGGGTGCACAGGGAAGGGAGAGAGAAGGGGATAAATATATCTGCAGCTAAGTGCGTGGATAGAACTGTATGTTTCCATTTAATATATCAAGAAATACAGTTTTGTTGACATATCCCTAGGGAGAGGGTGAACCACGTATATCTTGTCGTTCTCTATGGTTGATGTTGTGTTATTTTCTTTCTGTCATACTATTATTACATTGTTGTGTTAGATCTTAGATATACTATGCGAAGTAGGCTTAATCCTGGTAACGAAAATTAGATCTATGTGTGTTGTTCTTTTGGATTCACTTGCATTTCCTCTGGTTGTAGACACTTGTGTCCTGCAACCCCCTATTTCTACTTTGGGTGAGACCGCATCTGCTCCGTAGGTGTTTTCGAAAGGGACAATAGTTAGGGTTTTGTTGGTGTGTTGTTGAAGTGTTGAACCCTAGGTCTGATCCCGTGCCAACAAATTGTCTAATAGTTTTTCTTTATTTAACATTGTCCTCGAGATTTCTTGTAAATGTATATTTTTCCTTTCAACTACATTTTTTTAGGAGTTCTTGCGACTGAATGCTGAATTTTTATTCCATGGGTCTCACATAATTATTCAAATTCATTTGATGTGAATTTACCTCCATTATCTAACCTTAAGCATTTGATTTTTAGATTAGTTTCATTTTTAAATAAAACTTTGAATGCTTTTAACTTTTCAAATGCCTCAGATTTGTTTATGAGAAAGGAAACCCACGTCATCCTTGTATAATCATCAATGAGAAACATAAAATAACTTTATCCTTGTAGTATTTTTCTCCTTGTTGTTCCATAGAGATCTATATGCACAAGTTCTAATGGCTTGAATTTTTCATATTCCTTTTTCTTGAAGCTCACCCTTGATTGTTTTCCATGCTAGAATTGCTTACAGAAAATGATTGAGGGTTTTATGATGTTTGGCATATATCTTCTTGTTTGGTACTGATTTTACAAAGTTTTCAAAGTTGATATGAACCATTATTTTATTCCACAACCAACTTTCATCTATCTTCCATATTATTTTAGTTGTCAAAGGATGTATACATTGTTTTGGGTCCTTATTGCCTTTGCAACTAGCTTGCTTGAATTTTCTTTTCTAATCTCACATTCTCAGGATTCAAAAGTAAGGGTGTGTCCTTTCTCACACATATGACTCACACTAAGAAGAT
The DNA here is from genome assembly GCA_010110895.2 of Picea sitchensis. NCBI lineage: Eukaryota > Viridiplantae > Streptophyta > Pinopsida > Pinales > Pinaceae > Picea > Picea sitchensis. Next base: position 207,435 of record SNQJ01S0007234.1, on the reverse strand, counting down.
TATGTTTCAAGTTTTCAACACATAACCTTTTCAACTTTATCTCTTTCATTGTCAAGACTGAGAGTGAATTTTCCAACTATATTTGAGCTACCGTTGTCTCCAAATATAACAATGCCTTCATTCATCATAAGGGTAACAATTTTTTTTTTGTCTCCTGTCATGTGTCTAGAGCACCCACTATCAATAACCCACTTATCCTCATTCTTTTTTTCACAAAGTGCAGCTTGAATGAACATGGAATTTTCTCTCTTTTGTTCCCTTTTTTCATTATTTATTTTCATGATTTTTGGGGCTTAGTCTTTCTAATCTTTTCTGAAATTACTTCTGCATGGTTTTTCTATATGCCCAAAATTGTTGAAGTTATAACAAATGATGTAATAGTTGAACAAAGGGAAGAACGAGTTGTAATTTCTCCTTGAAAATCCTTGGGTATATCTATTTCTATTCCTCATATAACAATATCTTAAATTTTTTCTACAATCTATTTACTTATGACCAAAACCATTGCATGAGTAACAATATCCAAAGAAAGAATTTTGGTACATGATTGTGTGATTCCATCTTGATGGGAGAGCCTTCTAGAATCTGTCCTTGTGAGGAAGATTTGTATTCTGTGGAATATACTGATATGTATTCTTGTTATCTTCAACCTTGATAGAGTTCTTGATTATATTAGCATAACTCTTGGTCATTTCTTCACTTGACTATTTTGAAGAGGTCGAGGATTCTTTATTAGTATCCTCATTCTTTTCACTATACCCAAGACCAGTCCTATCAAATGGTGATATTTGAAGAGTTATGATTTCATTCAAGATTATGGGTCTCTTTTCTAATATAATGTTGATATGTTATTTTTCCAACTCCTTTCTTAGATAGACTATTTCAGATTCTAGACTTTTGCAACTATCTTATTTTTATTTTAGTTGAGCTCTTGAGACTTCTTCAATTCTCTTTGCTTCTTCTACTTGTGTTTTTAAGATGATGACTATATTTTGAGTTTCATTCAAGATTTGTTTTAAACCAAGCATTCATTTTCTTTACTTCTTCAATTGCTCCTTTAGTAGCCATTTCTTGTTCCTTAGTTCCCNAATTCTCTTTGCTTCTTCTACTTGTGTTTTTAAGATGATGACTATATTTTGAGTTTCATTCAAGATTTGTTTTAAACCAAGCATTCATTTTCTTTACTTCTTCAATTGCTCCTTTAGTAGCCATTTCTTGTTCCTTAGTTCCCATATTTCATTTAGAGTAGATATGAGCTCTCCTTCATATCTACTTCTACATCAATCTCCAAGTCTTGTTCTTCTAGTTGGCCTTCATTTCGATTTTTTAGGCCATTAATCTATGTTTGGATACCCATCAAGAGAATTTATTTTGTTTCACTTCCACAATCATCAGACAAGATGTTGTCTTCATTGGTATATAGATTCTTATTTTGTCTATAGAATTTTTTCTTATTTTCGGTCTTACACTTCCTATATCTTTTGAAACTAGAATCTTATTTCACATTGATGTTTCCATTATTTTCATAAATAAATTTATTAGCAAAGTTTCATACTTCTCCATAGTTAAGTCATTTGAAGGGAAGATTACCTTTGTATTTTCCTGTCCCCCTCTTGAGATTTCTAACAAAGTTAACTTCTTATGTACCTAATTTACTATATGAGTTGTTACTCATCTTGTATTATTTTATCTCTATTGTCTTTGATGCCTTGAAGGATTCTTCCTTATTTGATAGCTTTGATGGCTTATCATGTTCTATCATCATTTCATATGCAGTTAGGATTCCATGCAACTGATCCATTGTCAGCTTGTCTAGGTTTTTAAATTTTTCAACGGAATATATCTTGGGATTTAATATTGAGGGAAGTGATCTAAGAATTTTTTTCACAATGATCATTTCTTCATTTTCTTCACCTAATTCTTTGATAGTGTTTAAAATCTCGTCTACCTGAAGAAAACAGGTTACAATACTCTCGTCTTCATTCATATTAAGGGTCACAAATTGTCCTCAATGGATTTTCAATTTTTCCTTCTTGACCTTATCATTCCCTTCATATATTTTCTGTAACTTGTCCCATACCTCTTTTTATGAGAGATAATGCATGAATTTGAAAAATATTGATTCTTCCACGCCACATAGAATTGTGTTCTTGGACCTAGAATAATTATTACATAGATTCTTTACATTTATATCAAATGGTGGAGTGTTTGGGGAGATGTAACCACCCTCAACTGCAATCCAAACTTCACACCCAAGCGACATCATATAGGTTTTCATTTTTATGCTCCAAAAAGCATAAGTTGATCCATAAAATAATGAAGATTTGTTTGTGGAAAATACTTCATGTTTATCCATTTGTGTTGCAATGATTCACCTTCCACTGATTAGATTGTTTATGAAGGAACCCACTCTAATTCGAATTGTTAGAATATGCAACAATACTAAGAGGGGGGTGAATCAAAATTGAATAAATTTAACACTTTTTCTCATTACCATTTAACTAGTCATCACATAATTAAACATAGGAAATGCAAAGAGTTAACCATGTCAACTGATATCAACACAAAGTCACAATACACAATTATTTTACGTGCAAACCAAATAAGGGAGAAAACCAAGATATTTTTTCTTATAGTTAAACAAGAATTGCATCCTTTATAGGCTCCAACCTGTCAGATACACCAATCCATACATATATCACCCACTTACAAGTCAATTTGACATGTACCCACATATTTAGAAGATTCGGACAACGATTCTCACTGTAAGCACCCACTTATAATTTTCAATCCCCAACTTTCCAGGAACCAACCTGTTACGAAGATGAGGATGCCAATCCTCATAGTAAGAATCGAATTATAGCCTATAGACACCAATATTCTAGGAACCAACCTATTAAGAAGATGAGGATATTGATCCTCTCCCTTGCACCACCTTGCCACCCTCATATTATCTTCTTTTCGTTCTTTAGAATCCTTGAACCTCAAAGATTTAGAGATTCTCTTCACATGATCCATTTCACTCCCATACACACATTACACTGACTACAAAAAAAACATATCATAATAATTTATACACTTCATATCCTCAAGATTTTGTCCACATAAGAATGTATGTCCATGTAGTCGTATCTATATCTTTTAAAAAATGGGCTATCAACAATCCTTCTAAACCGACATAGAACCCCTTTGATTTCATGTGAAATATTCTCTCAGACCATAGTGAACAATTCAACACTCACCATCCATCAAATGCGATCCCTTAAATCAATTTTAGTTGTTGATCTGTTTTTTTCCCTCCAAAATAAGAAACACAACTTCAATGTTCAGTAGTTGTTCTATATTTCCATGCTATGATCACGTCTACCGATATTTTCTTAGTATATCGGGACCACCATGAAACCATAATGCACATCCTTTATTCAATTGTATTCTCAATTAAATATTATCAATTGATCTCATTTTGATGGATTCACCACAGGTTTAAGGAACATTTCTTCTTTATTTCAAATTTCCACGACCTCCAAATTACACCCTTAACTTATACCCCATTCATTTTGCACCCATACTTAGATGCATTTCCAATCATTTATCTTTGATTCTAAGCCATATATTTTCATACTTCTGTGACCTACAAAATGCATCTTCGTGTTCCACTGCACTCACTTTGCACCCATACTTGGAAACATTTCAAGTATTTCTCAGCGGGTCTACGAGACATTATGAGTCGTTAGATCTCTCACCTTCTGGGCCATCCTATCTATGACAAGTTGTGACCTCCTTGGCCATCGAATCTCTCACCCTCTAGGATTTCTAATATGTGGCACATGGAAACCTGCTAGGTCGTCAGATCTTTCTCACTGTAGGCCATTTGATCTGTGACACATAGTGACCTCATTCATTCGATCGATGTTTCTTGGCACTTAGCCATTTCTTTGAAGTATTTTCGTAGGTTGATGGTTATGTAACACTTGCTCGATTCTTGTGACCTTGTATTCTCGATCGATTCTTGATACACAATCAATTTTTTGAACTCCTACTCTGGGTCCATGAGTTCACAACCACTTCTTCACATACACCCAATACAATACTGTTCCTCGATGACTTCATACTTAGTCAATTTTTGAGATATTGTGTGCTGAAGTGGAAGATGAGGTGGCTTCCATGTGGACATATTCATCATGTATCGGATGACATGGCATCGATATATGTCTTTACACGTGGTACTATTCATGGCATTTGCAGAAGTTCTTGTTATTGCGTTGACGTGGACTCTTTCTGATGTGGAATTCATCTAACTGGACTTGTGGCACTAATGAGGTTGATTTCACAATGGTGATGTGGCTGATATGGCCCACCAAGTATCGGACCCCAATATTGGATCTTAACCATTGATATTTTGAGATGAAAAGTTAGGATTTATCCTGTTTTGGGTCCACAGTTCTCTATGAAAAAATTTAATACATCTCTCATGGTTCCATACCTCTTCTTTTCACTTTCAAGTTACTTGAAAATGTGTTTTCAATATAAACCCTTCGAAGTCATGTTTCCTTGTGAATGTGTGATATATCATTGTCACAATTTATTTGGTTTGGTTAACTGAGATATTTATGAATGGGTTTATTGTTCTACAAAAAATGTTTTCCACGTGAGTGCCTCATACAACCTACTCCTTGATTTCGTCTATTCTCCATTCCTCTTTAAACCGGTGTAGCCCGAATGCTCTTATATCATTTGTTCACTGTCATCGTTCCTTCAATGCATACACAACACCTCTTCTACATATTTGGACTTATGTTTGTAGAAACATTTTATCCATCTTCCATTCATTGTTTCTCATTATTCCTAAATACGTCCCTTGCATACTTATCTTGACTTATTTACAATGTAGTGTAATATATTGCAGGAACTCAACTGCACACAAATATGTTCTTTGTTTCCTTTTCCCATCCATGATTTTGTGTTCTGGTTCGGTTCTTGGACCTGTCATTTGTAGGGCCATTTTTCTATCTTTCATATTAATTGTTCATAGTCTCCATGCCTTCATTTTTACAAGGAGTCACTCATCAACATAACACATCAACATTGACATTAATGACAATTGCATATGCAGAAGATTATCAACTCATGGAGCCATAGTCTTCCATTATCATTGAGAAAAGTTAGTCTCTCCTTTCCTATGATAACAACGGAATTATTTGACATCGATGACAACATAATCTTCAATAGTCTCCACTTATGAACCAATTGTACCTAGTTTCTAAATATGGAGATTCAGTTTCTAGAATTGGATTGTACTCCACCTCTACTTGATTCTCTAGTTCACCTACTACTATTTTTTCCACTATAGGGTCCGATGGAAATATGATTGGATCCACAAATGATTTTTTTGTAGGTATTTTCCTACTTGATATCCCTACCACAAATCTAGGGCTTGTGACTAGATTATTTCCTACTTGTCTGCCTCTAATAGTTTTCCATGCTAACAATTTAGTATTTAAATGGGTATTTTTATCTTAAGTAAATTCTCTAACTACTGCTCTAAATCTACCTCAATTATCTCTAACCCTATTCATGCAACACTAACATATCTTTAGAACCAATGAAACAATAGACTCACTAAAGTGAATGTGTCAGGCTATTAGACTATATTTTTTTTTGCAGTGGGGTCATCTTTGCGTCTTAACATTTAGTTTCTCACTAGATCTAGAATTCTAGTACTTAAAGAAAGAAATAAATCACACACAAAAAAATCTAAAATTTAAAATATGCAAGAAAAATAATGCATGAATGTGATAATCCTTTTTAGCATTAATCAAGAATGATCCCAAAAATGTCAGTCAATTTAATTAACTTAAATTTTGGGCATTAAATTATCAATTTGGGGGCATACGATTGCGAGATAATAACAATGTATGTACATGGTTTAGTGTATAAATGGATTCTAATATAAGACAAAACTTCTAAGTTATAATTTAGTGCTTCAAAACAAGAACACACCTCAAAAATATAAATTACTTAGAACAAAAAATGTAAATACTATAGAGGTATTTCGTTCACTAGATGGTTGATCAGAGAGATTCTTTGTTGCTTAAGAATTAAAGATTTTCATTTATGTAACACTCTTAAATTTTTCTATAATCAGTTATGAAGCAAGTCTCATTTCCAATCTTTAATGAAAACTATCTCCCTGTAGGTAACTATGCACAATTCCAAATAAAAACATACAAACAATTGATGAAAGAAAAGACTAACAAGCTACAACATAAACTAAGATTCCACATAGATTTTTTTATCATTGGATTGACAATTATAGAGTTATTTTAATAGAACAAGTCACATCCTTTCATTTTTATCAGACTCAAGTGTTTTTGCAACACACTGTGAAGTAAACCCTATGGGTGAATGAAAGTTGATGATTGTCTCTCATGATGTGTTAGTCACAATGAAAACATGGAAAAACAACAATATGTTAACTTGGAGGGATTATTCAAGGTAATTTTACAATGAATCTGAATATGGTGTAACAAGATGAAACGTAGGAAATTGAATTATCTTTCTGAATATACAACTTATATTCATAGAATTTGTGAATAAGCATGTGAAATTTGATTTATTTCTAATAGTGGTATGTTATTTTTCCAGTAAAATATGAGGTATATGTCTTTGTTTGTGCAGGTGTTGAGTACCTTAACAATGCAATTTCATTAAAAAAACTTGCATATTTGTAGAGAACCCATTGTTCTAGTGTGGTGTATTTTTTGGAAAATTATAATATTAATTTTATATATTTTTTAAATTATGAAATTCAATGTATCCTTGAAGTTACTATGCCTTTTATTTGTATAGGCTAAGACGGTCTTAACATGATTT
>SNQJ01S0007234.1:180096-193347 GCA_010110895.2 Picea sitchensis | reverse complement strand
TCATCTTGTACTTGAACATTTAAGTGGGGTAAAAGGAGGTTGCCCCCTCGAAGAGGCTTATTATCTGAAATTCTCTCTTTTTCAAGGAATTGAGTACTTTTTCTGAGGATTTTCTATGCTATATTGATATTTGGTTCTTAACAACATCTTCGTGTTCCACCGCACTCATTTTTCACCCATACTTGGAAACATTTCAAGTATTTCTCAACGGGTCTATGAGACATTATGAGTTGTTAGATCTCTCACCTTTTGGGCCATCCTATCTATGAAAAGTGGTGACCTCCTTGGCCATTGAATCTCTCACCCTCTAGGATTTCTGATATGTGGCACGTAGAAACCTCCTGGGTCATCAGATCTTTCTGACTCTAGGCCATTTGATCTGTGACACGTAGCGACCTCATTTGTTCGATCGATGTTTCTTGGCACATAGCCATTTATTTGAAGTCTTGTCGTAGGTCAATGGTTCTGTAACACTTGCTCGATTCTTGTGACCTTGTATGCTCGATCGATTCTTGATACACAATCAATTTTTTGAACTCCTACTATGGGTCTGTGAGTTCACAACCATTTCTTCACATACACCCAATACAACACCAGTCCTCGATGACTTGATACTTAGTCAATTTTTGAGATATTTTGTGCTAAAGTGGAAGATGAGGTGGCTTCCATGTGGACATATTATTCATGTACCGGATGACATGGCATCGATACATGTGTTTACATGTGGTACTGTTCATGGCATTTGCAGAAGTGCTTGTTATTGGGCTAACGTGGACTCTTTCTGATGTGGCATTCATCTAACTGGACTCATGGCACTAATGAGGTTGATATCATAACGGTGATGTGGTTGATATGGCCCACCAAGTATCAGACCCCAATATTTGATCTTAACCATTGATCTCTCGAGATGAAAAGTTAGGATTTATCTTATTTTGGGTCCACAGTTCTCTATGACAAAATTTAATACATTTCTCATGGTTCCATACCTCTTCTATTCACTTTCAAGTTACTTAAAAATGTGTTTTCAATATAAACCCTTCAAAGTCATGTTGCCTTGTGAATGTGTGATATATCATTGTCACGATTTCTTTGGTTTGGTTAACTGAGATATTTATGACTGGGTTTATTGTTCTACAAAAAATGTCTTCCACGTGAGTGCCTCATACAACCTACTCCTTGATTTCGTCTATTCTCCATTCCTCTTTAAACCTGTGTAGCCTGAATTCTTTTAGATCATTTGTTCACTGTCATCCTTCCTTCAATGCATACACAACACCTCTTCTACATCTTTGGACTTGTGTTTGTAGAAACATTTTATCCATCTTCCATTGATTGTTTCTCATTATTCCTAAATACATCCCTTGCATACTTATCTTGACTTATTTACAATGTAGTGTAATATATTGCAGGAACTCAACTGCACACAAATATGTTCTTCGTTTCATTTTCCCATCCATGATTTCGTGTTCGGGTTCGATCCTTGGACCTGTCATTTGTAGGGTCATTTTTCTATCTTTCATAGTGATTTTTCATAGTCTACCTGCCTTCATTTTTACAAGGAGTCACTCATCAACATAACACATCAACATTGACATTAATCACAATTGAATATGCAGAAGATTATCAACTCATGGAGCCATAGTCTTCCATTATCATTGATAAACGTTAGTCTCTCCTTTATGATAACAATGGAATTATTCGACATTGATGACAACACAATCTTCAATAGTCTCCACTTCTGAACCAATTGTACCTAGTTTCTAAATTTGGAGATTCAGTGTCTAGAATTGGATTGTACTCCACCTCTACTTGATGCTCTAGTTCACCTACTACTATTTTTTCCACTATAGGGTCATATGGAAATATGATTGGATCCACAAATTATTTTTTTGTAGGTATTTTCCTACTTGAGATCCCTACCACAAATCTAGGGCTTGTGACTGGATTCTTTCCTACTTGTCTGCCTCTAATAGCTTTCCCTACTAACAAATTAGTATTTGAAGGGGTATTTTTATCTTAAGTAAATTCTCTAGCTACTCCCCTAAATCTACCTCAATTATCTCTAACCCTATTCATGCAACACTAACATATCTTTAGAACCAATGAAACAATAGACTCACTAAAGTGAATGCATCATGCTATTACACTACAAAACTTTTTGCAGCGGGGTCATCTTTGTGTCTTACCATTTAGTTTCTCACTAGATCTAGAATTCTAGTACTTAAAGAAATAAATAAATCACACACAAAAAACTCTAAAATTTAAAATATGCAAGAAAAATATTGCATGAATGTGATAATCCCTTTTAGCATTAATCGAGAATGATCCCAAAAATGTCATTCAATTTAATTAACTTAAATTCTGGACATTAAATTATCAATTTGGGGGCATAAGATTGTGAGATAATAACACTGTATGTACATGGTTTAGTGTATAAATGAATTATAATATAAGACAAAACTTCTAAGTTATAACTTAGTGCTTCAAAACAAGAACACACCTCAAAAATACAAATTACTTAGAACAAAAACTGTAAATACTACAGAGGTATTTCGTTGACTAGATAGTTGATCAGAGAGATTCTTTGTTGCTTGAATTAAAGATTTTCATTTATGTAACACTCTTAAATTTTTCTATAATCAGTTATGAAGCAAGTCTCATTTCCAATCTTCAATGGAAACTGTCTCCCTGTAGGTAACTATGTGCAATTCCAAATAAAAACATACAAACAATTGATGAAAGAAAAGACTAACAAGCTACAACATAAACTAAGATTCCACATAGATGTTTTTTTTATCATTGGATTGACAATTATAGAGTTACTTTAATAGAACAAGTCACATTCTCTCATTTTTATCATACTCAAATGTTTTTTCAACACACAGTGAAGTAAAACCTATGGGTGAGTGCAAGATGATGATTTCCTCTCATGATGTGTTAGTCACAATGAAAACATGGAAAAACAACAATATGTTAACTTGGAGGGATTATTCAAGGTACTTTTACAATGATTCTGAATATGGTGTAACAAGATGAAACGTAGGAAATTAAATTATCTTTCTGAATATACAACTTATATTCATAGAATTTGTGAATAACTATGTGAAATTTAATTTATTTCTAATAGTGGTATGTTATTTTTCCAGTAAAATATAAGGTATATGTATTTGTTTGTGCAGGTGTTGAGTACCTTAACAATGTAATTTCATTAAAAAAACTTGCATATTTGTAGAGAACCTGTTGTTCTAGTGTGGTGTATTTTTTGGAAAATTATAATATTAATTTTATATATTTTTTAAATTATGAAATTCAATGTATCCTTGAAGTTACAATGCCTTTTATTTGTATAAGCTAAGAGGGTATTAACATGATTATTTTTTATTTTTTTAGATTGTAGATACCAGACTACTCTAGTGCAACATATAACTTATTTTAGAAATGGTTAAGCTAACAAAACGTTATAGCAGGAATACGAGATGTATGTATTCTAGGATTTTGATATATGCGAAGACAAAAATAGATTAAAATAGTAAACAACATTAATTAAAAAAACTGTATATTTGGAATCTACATAGCCAACTCTATCTATGTCTGTAGTTTTTTCAACAACTAAATTCTCTTGCCTATAGAAAAATAACAAGAAAAATAGATATATAGAGAGGTATTCAGAAAAATGGAGGTTTTTATCAATTTGTAGACTGAACCACTAGGGTTGCCATCTCGAACCTAAATTTGGGGCTTCCAAGTCATCATACATGTATGCTAAAGGTGTCAATCCTTCCCAAAAAAAATTAATTCAAAAGAACATGCATGCCCTCTAGGAACATGCACATGTTCTTAAGAGCACACATGCACTCTAAGAATGTGAACACATTCCTAATAGTTCTCACAAATTTCTAATATCACACATGCATTCATAAGAGCACACACACGAATGTATATCATATCTCTTATTTAACATTCCCCCTCCCCTCCCACTCTCTCTCTTTCTCCTACATATACTCATATCTCCCCCACACTTTGAATCCCTCCCTCTCTTCCTCCCCCACTCTCCCCCCTAATCCCTCCCTCTTCCTCCCACTCTCCCCTTTATTTACCTCTCTACATCCCTCTTCCCCCTCTCTATCCCCCCTCCCTCTCTCTCTCTCTCTCTCTCTCTCTCTCTATCTATTCATCTGGAATACTCTCCTCTTCATCTCTATCTCCCTCTCTTTCCCTCTCACACTCCTATACATGGTAATACCTAGACATGGAAAGACCTAAAGATGGAAAGACCTATACCCATACCTTTCATTGCCATGCCTCACACTCTCACAACCAATCTCTCTCTCTCTCTCTCTCTCTCTCTCTCTCTCCACTTTTCTCCTTTGTCCCTCCTTTTCATGTTACCTCCATCTCTCTTTCACCTCTCTCCCACCCTTTATCTCTCTCCTCATTGTTAGTCTCAATATCACTCTCTCTCTACCCCTCTTTCTCTCTCTATCCACCCTATATTTCTCCCTCTCTAACCCACCCTTATATTTCTCGCTCCCCCCCTTTCCTCTCACTATCCCTCTTTGTCTCTCTCTCCCTCCTCATACTCTCTCTCTATCACTCCTCTTTGTCTTTCTCTCTCTGCCTCTCACACTCTCACACAGTCTCTCTCTCTCTCCCCTCTCCTATGTCTCTCTCTCCCCATACCTTCCACTTTCCTCCTCTATCTCTCCTACATATACCCCTCTCTTCTATATTTATCTCTCTCTCTACCCCCCTCTCTGTCTTCCTCTCTCTTCCTCTCACACTCACACACATTCTCTCTACCTCCCTTCTATTCCTTCCTCTCTCTCCCTCCCACAATCTAAAAAACGCTCTTTCTATCCCCCCTCTTATCCTTCCTCTCTCTCCCTCTGACACTCTTGCATACACTCTCTCTCTACCTCCCCTCATTGTCTTCCTCTCTCTCTCACTCTCACACTTTTAGACACTAGAAGGTTCAATACATTGCAAGGCAAGGCATGGCCTAGACCTAGACATGAAAAGGCATGGAAATACCTAGGCCTATACCTATACCTATACCTATATATATACCATGACCTAGACGTTTCCCCAAATCCAATGCAATTGATGATTTTCACATTCAAGGTCTGGTTAGAGTTTTATCACAAGTTGTTACTTTCCTCCTTGAGTCATTTAGAGACATGTTGACAATTTGGTCTGGGTGAATAAAACATAAAATAAGTAGCATAACGAAGTTATGTAATCTCCTACATGTCTAATTTTCCAAGGACCATGTGACCACACCATGTACAATTTCCTAACACAATGTTCTTGAAAATCAACCTCTTATTCAGAAATTGCATTGTCCCTCACTGAGAAAAACCCTACTTCCAGACATCCTCCAATTTTTTTGCAAGGAAACATAATGATAGTGGAGAGGCCCCACTATTTGAAACCCAATGCCCTATATCCAATGTAACCGATACTTTTTCCATTCGAGGACCGATTAGAGTTTTATCGCGAGTTTCAATTTGCCTCTCAAGGCATTCTGAGACATGTTGAAAATTTGTTCGAGGGGCATAAAATTCAAACTGAGCAGCATAAAAAACTTTCGTAATCTCCCTCACATTTTATTTTCCAAGGCCCATGAAACCAAACTACCCACAATCACCTGACACAGTGTTATTGAAAATCGACCTCTTGTCTAAAAATTGCATTGTGCCTCATTGACCAAAAACCTAGTACCGAAGATCCTCCAACAAATGATTTTTCAAGAAATAGAATGATAGCGAAAGGGCGCCACTAGATGAAACACGGTGCCTTGGATCCAATGCAACCAAAAATTAGTCCATCCAAGGTACGGTTATATTTTTATCATGATTTTCAACTCACCTCCTCAAGCCATTCAGGGACATGTTGGAAATTTGGTCTGGGGGAATAAAATCCAAACCGAGCAGCATAACAAAGTTCTGTAAGATCTAGTATGTTTGTTTAGCCAAGGCTGAGGTGACCATGCTACCCATAATCTCACAACATATTTTTCTTGAAAATATAACTCTTTTTCATAAATTTCACTATGCCTCACTAAGAAAAACTCTAGATCTAGAAATCCTCGAACAAATTTTGTTTCGGGAAACAAAATGATAGTGGAGGGGCCCCACTAGTTGAAAACCAATGCCCGAGATCCCATGCAACCAACAATTTTTCCATCCGAGGCTCGATTAAAGTTTTATACCGAGTTGAAACTTTCCTCCACAAGCCATTAAGGGACATGTTGGAAATTTGGTCCGAGGGTATAAAATCCAAACCGAGCAGCAAAACAAATTTCCGTAAGCTCCCACATATTTGTTTGGCCAAGTCCCACATCAACAAGTTCCCATAATTTCCCAAAACAATGTTCTTGAAATTTGACGTCTTCTTCAAAAATTGCAGTGTGCCTCATTAAGCAAAATCCTAGTTCCGGAGATCCTCTAACAAACGATTTTCCAGGGAATAAAATGACAATGAAGGGGCCCCAATTGATAAAACTTGGAGCCCCAAATCTGATGCAATTGTTTCTTCATCCATCCAAGGCTTGATTAGATTTTTATTACGAATTGAAACTCATCTTGTCAAGCCATTCAGAGAAATGTTGGCAATTTGTTTCAAGGGCATAAAATATAAAACAAGGAGCATAAAGGAAATCTATAATATCTCACATGTCTATTTGTCCAAGTCCCATGCAACCACACTAGACATAATCACCCGACAAAAAATTATTGAAAATTGATCTCTTATTCTGAAATTACATTGTTCCTCTTTGAGCAAAACCGTAGTTTCAATGATCCTCCCAAAAATGGTTTTTTGAGCAATGAAATGAAAGTGGAGAGGCCCCAAAAACTTAAACTTGGTGCCCTAGATCCAATGTAGTGAATGGTTTGTCCATCTGATGCATGGTTAGAGTTTTATTACGAGTTGCAAATTTCCTCCTCGGTCCTTTCAGGTACATGTTAGCAATTTAGTTGGGGGGCATAAGATCCAAACCAATCAACATAATGAAGTTTCATAAGCTCCCACATGTTTGTTTGTCCAAGGCCCATGCGACCACACTACCACAATCGATCGACACAATATTCTTGGAAATCAACCTCTTGTTCATAAATTACATTCTATCTCAGTCAACAAAACCCTAGTTCCGGAGATCCTCTAACAAATTATTTTTCGTGCAGCAAAATGATAACAGAGGGGCCCCACTAGATGAAACTCGGTTCCTTGGATCCAATGCAACTAATGGTTTTTCCATCCGAGGCCTGGTTATAGTTTTATTGTGAGTTGCAACTCACCTCCTCTAGGCGTTCAGGGACAAAAAACATAAACTGAGCAGCATAACAGAGTTTCATAAGATCCCTCACATCTGTTTAGCTAAGGCCCAGATGACCACGCTACCCACAATCACTAAGCATAATGTTCTTGAAAATCTACCTCTTGTTTAGGGATATCTTGGAAATTTGTTTTGGGGGAATACAATGCAAAAAAAAGAAGCATAAGGGAAATTTGTGAGCTCCTACATGTTTGTTTGTCCAAGGCCCATGAAACCATGCTTCCCATAATACCTAACACAACATTTTTGAAAATAGATACACTGTTCATAAATTTCGCTTTGCCTCATTGAGAAAAAGCCTAGTTTTGGATATCCTTCAACAAATGCTTTTCTAGCAACAAAATGACAATAGAGAAACCCCACCACCTAAAACTGGGTGCCTTGGATCCAATGCAACCAATAGTTCATCCATTCAAGGAACAATTAGAGTTTTATCATGAGTTGTAACTCACCTCCTGAAGCCATTCAGGTACATGTTGGAAATTTTGTTCGGGGGCATACAATCCAAATCGAGTAGCATAAGGAAGTTGTGTAAGATCCTACAAATCGGTTTGCCCAAAGCCCATGCAAACACACTACCACAATCGGCCAACACGACTTTCTTGAAAATTGACCTCTTGTTAAGAAATTACATTGTGCCTCACTTAGCAAAACCCTAGTTTCGGTGATCCTCCATCAAACTCTTTTCTAGGAAATAAAATGATGGCACAAGGTCCCCACTAGCTAAAACCTAGTGCCATGGATACATTACAACCGATGATTTGTCTATTTGAGGCCCAGTTAGAGTTTTATCATGAGTTGCAACTCACGTCCTCAAGACATTTAGGGACATGTTGGGAATTTGGTTCAGGGGCATAAAATCAAAACCGTGTAGCATAATGAAGTTTCATAAGATCCAAAATTTTTGTTTGTCCAAGGCCCACACAACCATGCTACTAACAATCACCCTACAAAATGTTCTTGAAAATCGACCTCTTGTTCAAAAATTACACCGTGCCTCATTGAGAAAAACCCTAGTTTCGGAGATCCTCCAATCAATGATTTTATAGGGAAAAAAATGATAGAAGAGGGCCCCCTCTATTTGAAACCTAGTTCCTCATATCCAATGCAACCACCAATTTTTGTATCCGAGGCCCGATTAGATTTTTATCACGAGTTGCTACTTGCCTCCTCAATGCATTTCGGGACATGTTGGCAATTTATTCTGGTGACATAAAATTCAAAACAAGTAGCATAAAATATCTCTATAATCTCCTGCATGTCTGTCTGGCCAAGGCCCATGGGACCGTGTTACCCAAAATCACCTAGCATAGAGTTCTTGAAAATCAACCTCTTTTCAAAAACTGCACTGTGCCTCATTGAGAAAATCCCTAGTTCCGGAGATCCTCCAACAATTTTTTTTATAGGAAATCAAATGAAAGTGGAGGATCCCCACTAGGTGAAAATCAATTCCTTATATCCAATGCAATTAACGGTTCTTCCATCCGAGGCTCGATTAGAGTTTTATCGTCATTTGTAACTCGCCTCCTCAAGGAATTCAGGGACATGTTGGAAATTTGGTCTGGGGGAACAAAATAAAAAATTATTAGAATAACATAGTTTCATAATATCCCACACATCTATTTTTCCATGGCCCACAGGACTAGGATACCCATAATCATCCGACACAATGTTCTTGAAAATCAACGTCTTGTTAAAAAATTACACTATGCCTCATTGAGAAAAACCCTAGTTCCAGAGTTCCTCCAATAAACGCTTTTTCGGGAAACATAATGATAGTGAAGGGGCCCCACTAGTTAAAATCTAGTGCCTCAAATTCAATGCAACTGACAGTTCATCCATTTGAGGCCCAATTAGAGTTTTTTCGTGAGTTGCAACTCACCTCCTCAATGCATTGAGAGACTTTTCGGAAATTTGTTTCTAGCACATAAAATCCAAACTGAGAAACATAAGAAATTTCCTTAATCTCCCACATGATTATTTGGCCAAGGAACACATGGCCATGCTACCCACAATTATTCGACACATTGTTCTTTAAAATCGACCTCTTGTTCAGAAATTGCATTGTGGCTCACTTAGAAAAATCCTAGTTTTGGAGATCCTCCAACAAACAATTTTCCAGGAAATAGAATGATTGTGAAGGGGCCCAAATAGTTGAAACTTGGTTCGTTGGATCCGATGCAATCAACAGTTTTTCCATCTAAGGCCCAGTTAGAGTTTTATCGCAAGTTGTAACTCGCCTCCTCAAGACATTCAGAGACATGTTCACAATTTGGTCTAGGTGCATAAAATCCAAACCGATCAACATAGAATAGTTTCATACGCTCCTGCACCCTTCACGTCTATTTGTCTAAGGACCATGTGACCATGCTACCTATAATTTCCCAACATAGTGTTCTTGAAAATCAACATCTCTCTTAGAAATTGCACTGTGCCTCACTATGAAAATCCCTAGTTCTGGAGATCCTTGAACAAACACTATTCCAGGAAACATAATGATAGTAAATGGGATGAACTAATTGAAACCTGGTGCCCTATATCTAATTCAACCAATGGTTTTTCCATCCAACGATGGGTTAGAGTTTTATACTGAGTTGCAATTTGCCCCCTCAAGCCATTAAGGGACATGATAACTATTTGGTATGGGGGCATAAAATCCAAAAAAATAATCGTAACATAGTTCCATAAGCCCGTGCACATCTATTTGGCCAAGGCCCATGTGACCAAGCTACCCACAATCACCCAACACAACGTTCTTGAAAATCAAGCTCTTTTTCAGAAATTGCAGTATGCCTCACTCAACAAAACCCTAGTTCTGAATATCCTCCAACAAATTCCTTTTTTGAAATCAAAATGACATCAGAGGGGCTACACTAGTTGAAAATCGGTGCCCCATATCCAATAAAGATGATGGTTCATCCATCTGAGGCCCGATTAGAGTTTTATTACGAGTTGCAACTCACCTCCTCAAGTCATTCAGGGATATGTTTGTAATTAATTCCAAGGGCATAAAATGAAAACCGAGTAGAATAAAATAAATCTGTAAGCTCCCACATGCTTGTTTGGCCAAGGAACATGTGAGCACACTACCAACAAATTGTCCATCACAAAGTTCTTGAAAATGGATCTCTTGTTTAGAAATTGCATTGTGCCACATTGATCAAAAATCTAGTTTTGGAGATCCTCCAATAAACTCTTTTCTTTGAAAAAAAAATGAAAACAAAGAGGCCTCACCACCTGAAACTTGATGCCCCAGGTCCAATGCAACCAATGGTTCATCCTTCCGAGGCCTGGTTATATTTTTATTGTGAGTTACAACTCACCTCCTCAATTCATTTAGTTATATTTTGGAAATTTGGTTCAGAGGTATACAATCCAAATCGAGTAGCATAATAGAGTTTCATAAGCTCTCACACATCTGTTGACTTTACCTCTTCAACCCTTGGTATGATTTGATACCATGTTGAAATTATTACCGCAACACCTAGGTACTTTGTTATCTAGTGAGTTCCTTACTGCAATGAAATTAGCATCTCACAAAACATTGTTAGACTACTGAAATATTCAACTCAATATCATGTTGTGAAAGCATAAACTAGGAATAAAAATCAAGAACACATTAACACCAGTGTTTTGTGTAGATACCCATGGAAAAAACCTGGAGGGAAAATAGTGTAGAGAATAATTTTACTATGCTAAAATTAGGGCTCTCATAATAGGGATAATGGCCCACTGAGAGAAACACAATTGCATACTAACATGGAAAGGTTTCACCTATTGTACGACCAATTTTGCCCACTTCTTGACAAATACATGAATTTCCCTTTTGTGAACAACGAACATATGTGAATTTCCCTTCTGTTACGCATGGATATTCATGACTATCTAAACTATGACCCATAGATTTTTATGGAAAATTAGTACGATAAGCTCTATATGGTCCAAATATTTCCCATGGATTCCTTCCACTGAAACCCACTTGCATATTCCTCTTTTCTCTCTTCTCCTTGACCTTTATGATCTCTAGATGAAATTCTTTCTTCACCTATACAATATATTGAACCATAGTCCTTTGTGATCCAATACTCTGTGTGTCAACTCTCTCAACAAAAATCATGTCAAATGTAATCCTTGGTCCTCTTGAATCACTATCCTGCTTGATCCAAGCACTCGATTAGAGGTCCTTCTCTACTTTCGAGTGTGACCTTGGAGTCTCCACACTAGCAAAGGTTCTCCTTTACTATCTGTGTGAATTTCATCTTTCTCCTTCTCCTAGCCTTTCTTTTATAATCATGAGTTATAATCTATTTCTAATCTCAAAAGTGATCTACGGTTGAGATTACTTCTGACACTCACTTGAGATTTAGATGACATGCTCCATGCTAAGTACTTTTATCATGTTTCATAAATAACTCAATTAACTAATTACATAATTAATTAATAAAACCAATTTACTTTAACGATTTATTTAACTAAAGTAAATTCAAGAGTAGAAGGATTTGGATGATTTGCACACATCTAGATAGATAGACCTATGTAGATATACATGTCTAATGCTACCACTAACATCAACACTCCCTCTTAGTGAGGAATTTATTTCCTGAAGAGCCACCTGGAGCTGGTTATGCCTATGACTCTGGCAGAATGTCACACACATCATCCTGCATATTGGAATTCCTCCAACCATGTTGGTCAGATTCTCCTTGAATAGTAGAAGTCTCGAAATTGATGATGCTACATATCAATGCCACAAACTTTTTCGAAGGTATTCTCTCCCTCAATGTGATCCTAGAATATTCCTACTCCTGAGCATCCATCAATGTATCCTGACAGAAATGGAAGGGGAGAACTCCCTCTTCCCCTTTGAAGGTTTATTATGCACACTGGAAGTCTATGAACTCTGCTCATCCTTCGATTATTCACCCTTCAAATCCTCCTGCTCCTCATACTCTATCAATAACATCGATCTATGATCCAAGATCACTGTTTTTTCAAGGATATCTCGCTGTGAACATATGAGTACTTTCCCTCTCTAAAAAGTAACTGTAAAACCCATGTCCTCCAAAACTGAAACTAAGAGCAAGTTGTTCTTCGGTTCTGGTAGATAAATCACATCCCAGGCCGCTAACAAAGGTATTGACTAGTGTTAGAACATGATAGTTCCCTTCCCATTCATTTCATACCTGGAATCATCACCAAGATCCACATGGGTCCCTAAGTCATCTTTTAGGCTTCTAAATAGCTTATGTGCTTTTATCTCTAGTTGATTTTATAAAAATAAAAATCCCGAACGCCCTTCTTGGGATAATGATTCTCCTCAGGAATATAAATATAAAAACAAGCAATCCCTACAAACCTCGAGATCAATCCTTCAATATTGTTGGTTGGCTGATATATCCCTTTCTTACCCTTTGCTTCTTTCCTCAAACCTTTCCCAACAAACTTGGATGAAAGTCCTTCTCCACCCAATTCAATGAGATCTCATATCTCACTCTATGTGTATTTTCTATCCATTGAGAAACAACCAACCCATGAAACCAAGCACCTCTATTGTTTTTGTAAGATCTTGTACCTAAAACTAATCTACTTATTCATTGTCAACTTCTCTTTTCCTATGGAATGATTAGATCTCTAGGTGAAATTCCTTCTTCACCTCTTGCTAAGATATATGTGAGAAAAATTCCTTCTTTTCTCTATCTATGCATCACTTACACCAATAGATCATTCATGCTTTGATCTCTGGATGAAATTCCTTATTCACCCATATGATATGTAAATGTCATGAACCTGCACAAAATAGATCTAGATAAACAATAATACACACATTTGCAGAGATAATTTGAGAAATAAGAAGAAGGAGAGAAAGAATGAAAGAATTCTCATTAACCATTGTGAATAATGAATAATTTACACAT
>SNQJ01S0007234.1:112188-180086 GCA_010110895.2 Picea sitchensis | reverse complement strand
TAGTGGTATTATATACTGATCTGGACACACACCAGCAGTTACGGGAGTGAAATTCCACCTAGTCTAATCTCTCAGGCAGTTACGAGAGTGAACTGCCACCTAGTTGAGTTAACTAGTCAACTAGTCTTCAATTAACTGACTAAACATAGAGTAGTGAGGAGTTAACTCATGGAATCAAGGGTAATGCATTAGTCTAGTGATGATACCAAGGCAAGGTCAAATTAGCATGGTGATGATCCCAATGTTGCATGGTGACAAAACCAATGCATCATCTAAACTCAACTCAACTAGTCAAACTGAAGTGTCAACTGAAAGAGAATATTCTCCAGGTGGAATATTTTCCCCTAAAATATAGGAATTTGGATAATGACTAATTATGACTAATAAACAAGGAAAAAACTTAGGAAAAATAAATCCTAGGTCTGTGTGAAGTAACTCCAACACCCCCCTAAACATCACTATGGTGAAAATAAAGAATGGGTCCCGAAAACGAGGCCATGTTAGGTACCCAAAAGCAAAAGATACACTGAAAAAGTGAGGAAAGAGGGAAAACATCATGGGAAAAACACCCCCTCAAGGTACAATGTATGTAAAAAGAATAACTACAATTTCTAGGCAATTGTGTCCTTCACTCCAAGATGACTTCGTACAGAATGGAACTTCTGCTCATTTAAGGTCTTGGTGAAGATGTTTTCCATTTGTTCTGTTGAAGGATAGAAATGTAAGTCGATGATCCCCTTGTGTACTAAGTCCCGAGTGTAGTGCATGTGGATCTCGATGTGCTTCATCTGTTTCCTCTGAACTAGATCTTTGAAGAACTTCAGAGTGCTCTGGTTGTCACACCATATGACGATCAAACAATGAAATTGAATGCCCAAAACAGTGAGAAAATGTTGTAGCCACATAGCCTGAATGGTTATGTTAACTACCCCTCTATACTCTGCCTCGGCTGAAGATAGAGAAATGCTAACATGCTTCTTGCTCGACCAATAGATAGGCCCAGAACCAAGACTGAGTGAGTAACCAAATGTGGACTTGCAATCAGTGCTATCGCCAGCCCAATCAGAATAAGTAAACCCAATGAAATCTAATGTAGAGTCATCTTCATAATGAATCCCAAAGGTGATGGTTCCCTATACATGTATCGAAGGATACACTTTGCAGCTTTCCAATGTAGCTCATGCATCTCCTGCATGAACCTGGAATATGCATGAACTTCATATGAGAGGTCTAGTCTAGAGTGTGTGAGATACAACAAGCTCCCCACTAGCTGTCTGTACAATGTGTTGTCAACCAGTGGAGTCTGCCCACCATCCTCAAGTTTGAATCCTGATAGGAAAGGATTTAGAGCAGACTTGCATTCTGTCATGTGAAATCTCTCAAGGAGATCTCGTGCATACTTGGCCTGAGATAGTTTGATGCTTGATGTATCCTGATTGATCTCGAGTCAAAGGAATAAGTGTAGAAGACCCATGTCCATCATCAAAAACCTGTCATGTAGAATCCTCTTGACTGTAGCAATCGCTAAAGTCGAGCAACTGGTGATGAAAAAATCATCAACGTACATAACTAAAAGTAGAAGTGAATTAGCCATCCTGAGAATGTAGACATTCAATTTTGATTTACAACATAAAAAATTCTATGACAATAGGTAGGAGTCCATATTGGCATACCATGCCCTTGGAGCCTACTTGAGGCCATAAAGGGACTTCTTCAGTCGACAAACCAAAGATGAGTCCTACATAAATCCCTAGGATTGCTCCATGTAGATCTCCTTAGAGAGATCATCATGAATAAATGCATTATTCATGTCCATCTGATGGAATTCCCATCCTTTGTTCATCGCAATGGCAAGTGTCAATCATATGGAATCCATCTTCACTTCTGGAGTGAAGGTCTCATCATATTCAATACCATGAACCTGCTGAAATCCTTTGGAAACAAGCCTGGATTTGTATCTACTAATCTGTCCATCTGTTGTGCTCTTGGTCCTGTAGACCCATCTGCATCTGAAAAGTTTCCTTCTAGAAGGAAGGGGAACCATATCCCAAGTCTAGTTCTCGAGGAGGGAGTTGTACTTCTCCTGCATGACAGATTCTCAAAAGGTATTTCTAGCAGCCTCGCCATAAGACTGTGGATCTGAAGAATGAACCAAGAAAGGATGCCTCAAGGGAAATGGTTCAGTGGTAGTGAGTGCAACAGGAGGCTCCTCAAAATCAGATCGAGTCCTCCTAGTATCGACTGGATCACCAACGAGATCCCTTGCAGCCTGAAGAGTAGTTTGTTCCCACTTGGGCCTTTTCTTTGGCTTTGCAACTGCATCTGGATGCTCTGACTCTACATCCAACTGTACTGACTCTGAATCTGAATCATTTGAGTCCTATGAATCATAACTCTTGTCTGAAGAATATTCGACATGTGCATGCTCATCATCTCGGACAGGTGGAATAATGAAGGTGTGTGCATGTGGTTGTTGAGGTGCATGCGATACACTTTCCTCAAATTGGACACTTCTCTCAATGATGAGCCGGTCCGAGGAAAGATCAATATGCCTATATCCCTTGACATCGTCGGGGTATCCAACAAAAATTCACTCATTTCTCTGTGGATCAAGTGCCTTCCTCTTTTCAAAGGGAATCTAGGCCCATGCATGTGAACCAAAAATGCAAAAGTGGGTCACTTTCGGTTTGAGGTTGCTCTAAGCCTCGTAGGGGGTCTTATCCTTGACAGATCTATGGGGAGACATATTTTTGATGTATGTTGCACAATTAAGTGCTTCGACCCATAGTCTCTATGGTAGAGACTTTGTATGCAGCATGCAAGATTCCATCTCCTTTAGAGATCGGTTTTCCGCTCAACAACTCCATTTTGCTGCGGAGTATAGGGAACTATGTGATGTAATTGAATCCCTGCCTCATGGAAAAGATTGTGGATCTCATGATTCACATACTCTCCCCTATTATTAGTTCGGAGGAATTTGATCTTCTTTTCGGACTATGTCTCAACTTGGGCTTTGAAATCTTTGAGGTGTTGAAAGACCTCATATTTTTGCCTAAGAAAGTAGATCCATGTAAAACGTGAGAAATCATCAACAAAAATGAGAAAAAAACTCGCTTTGATAATGGATGGATGCGGAAAAGGACCCATAAGGTCACTGTGGATCATATCTAAAGGTGAGAAACCTCACTGAGACTTTGCTTTGTCGATTTTCTCTTGAGGGTGTTTTCCGAGAACACATCCCTCACATACACCATTGGAGAAATGGATGTCTAGTAGACCATCAACCAATATTTTCTTGCTAAGTTGTTGCATGTATCTGAAATTAAAATTTCCAAACCTTTTGTTTCAAATCCTACTACTTTCATCAGCATGAGTAAGAAGTAAAGAAGAATCAGGTTCAATGAATTCAGAAAATGTATACAATCTAGATTGATGATTTACCTCACCGGTAGCAGCCCTGGAGCTAGTTTGCAGGTCATAGATGTCCACTGAATTTGGTTTGAATACGAATTTATTTATGACGCTGAAATTTTTCATATGATACACAGAGAGAAGGTTGACATAAAGTTTGGGAACGTGTAAGACATTCTCGAAGCTTCTGTTGGTGAGTTCAATCCTTCCTTTTCCGATTACTTCGACATAATAGTTGTACCCCATCAGAATGGGAAGACCTTTGCATGCATCCAATGAAGAATATACTACTTTTGAGGAAACCATGTGATGTGATTCTCTTGAATCTACGATACAAGCATCAAGAGAGGAGTTGATGACAATCAATGCATGGCTAGAATTTCCTTTCTTGGAATTTAGATCTTTTGGCTTCTTCTTCTTGGCACCCTCGGGGATGCGATCTCCAAGGTTTTTTTTCTGAATTATTTGAGACATCAGATCTATTTATTTTTCATTGCATGCAGATTCCAAATGGAATCCTTTGTGATGGTGCGTGCATTTATCCCCTTTTCTTCCCTTTTCTCTTTTGGATCTAGAGGCATTGGTGGAAGGTTTTGTGTACACTTACTTGTTCGGATGTGCATGAGCTTTCCATTTATATTTATATTTGGATTTCTGATATTTTTGGCTGCCATCATGCAGAGTGAGTGCATGCGCCCTTGGGCCTTTGATTGTGCCCATGTTGATGAGCTTGGTTTTCTCTTGTGTCATGGATTTGATAAAGTCCTCAAGAGAAGGCATATTCTAGGTGGGTCCAGAGGCAAATCTGAAAAAATGGAATGTGGATACGAATAAAGAGAATTCAGGACCAATATTGGAGAGAATGGTGAGAACCATTTGTTTCTCCTCCTTCGATTTATCAACCCCACGATCTTTTAGTTGCGACAGTAAATCCTTGAATTTTGTAAAGAAATATTGGATATTGTCGAATATTTTTGGATCCAATGTGAGAAGCTCCACCTCCAGCATGTGTCCCCTCATCTCATCCTATTTTCCAAATATCCCTTCCAAGGTGATCCAGGCTTCATTGTGATTCTTACAAGAAGATATATGAAAAAGGAGATCGGGAGAAATAAGACTGCAAATTGTTCCGAGTGCCTCATCCATGCGATTTAAATACTTGGATTTTTCTATGGATGATGTCGGTTATGTATCTGTATTCAAGGTTAACCTATACAACCCTTTGGTTCGGATATTTATGGCTATTTTCTCCTTCTATGCGAAATAGTTGTAAGGTGTAAGAATGAATTCTTTTTGGAATTCCATCTTTCCGCTGTCTTCAATCTTTTGTACCTGCAAAACATTTTGGTGTGTCTTTTGCTTAGAAGTCCATCATCTATGATACCATGTAAATGTGTTGAACCTACAAATAATATATCTATATAAACAATAATACACACATTTACAAAGATAATTTGAGAAAGAAGAAGAAGGAGAGAAATAATGAAAGAATTCTCATTAACCGTTGTGAATAATGAAAAATTTACACATGATATACTCTGTATAACTCAATGAGTGTGCATTATAGGAGAACTAATTTTCCATAGTGGTGGTATAGAGTGATTTTTACACACACCAACAGTTACGGAAGTGAAATTCCACCTATTCTAGTCTCTCAGGCAGTTACAGGAGTGAACTACCACCTTGTTGAGTTAACTAGTCAACTAGTCTTCAGTTAATTGATTGAACATAGAGTAGTGAGGAGTTAAATAAGGGAATCAAGGGTAATGTGCTAGTATGGTGATGATACCAAGGCAAGGTATAATTATCATGGTGATGATCCCAATGTTGGTTGGTGACAAAACCAATGCAGCATCTAAACTCAACTCAACTAGTCAAACTGAAGTGTCAAATGAAAGAGAATATTCTCTAGTGGAATATTCTCCCCCTAAATATAGGAGACTGGATGATGACTAATTATGACTAATAAACAAGGAAAACCTTAGGAAAAAGAAATCCTAGGTGTGTTTGAAGTAACTCCAACATGAGATCCCTTTAAGTCATTGTCCCTTGTGGCTCAAAAAACTTGAGAAAAAGTCCATATTTTCGCCAAATTAGATGACTCAAGAAAATGAGAAAAAGTCCTTATCTAGTCCTATGTTCTCCCTCTCTCCTTTAAATCCTCATCTAGGATGTTTCCTAGAAATCAATCCTTCGATTTCTTCCTATTGGTTTATATATCCGCTAATATATCTTGCAAATATGACTAATCTACTACAAAATAAAGTGGATCTATTCTTAGTCCTTCAATAACCCACCTTGACACTCTTGATCCCATAGATATACTACTGCAACCCTATATCTCAGCTTGATCTTTACTATGGTCACTCAGATCTCATAGATCTTCCAATACCATGTGCACTGGGTTTCCTCCCAGAGCAACCTTTCTATGATACCATGTTGATTTTAGTATTTCAACCCTTGGTATGCTCTGATACCATGTTGATTTTATCACTTCAAACTTTGGTGTTCTCTGATACCATGTTGATTTTACCACTTCAACCCTTGGTATGCTCTGACACCATGTTAAAATTCTTACTCCAACACCTAGGTAATTTTTTATCTAGTGATTTCTTTACTGGAATCAAATTAACATCTCACAAAATAATAATACACTACTAAAATATTCAAATCAACACGATGTAGCAGAAGCATAAACCAGGAAACCAAATCAAACACACATGAACACCCATATTTTGGGTAGATACCCCTGGAAAAAAACTGAAGGGAAAACCAGCACTAAGAATGAATTTATTATGCTAAAATCAAGGCTCCTATAATAAAAACAATGGCCCATTGAGATACATACAACTGCAGACTAACCTGGAAAGTTTTGACCTAGTGTATCGTTGGAGATATTTCTATTTTCGACTCACTAGTTCAGTGGTAGTTAACTAGAGCTAGTTTTGTGTTAGAATTTATATTTTTAGACCATCACTATTATGCATGATGCGTGAATTCCTAATAAAAGTTCATTGCTTGTTCACTTTTCTTAATTATGGAATGTTCTTTCCTATATGACTATATATCACTCATTCATTGAGAAGCTCAATGGAGTAGTGTGAATATATTTTTTCATTTTTCCATATTGAATCTCTCATCCTTTTATTGATAATCTTTGTTTTCATTTACTTTATCTAGGTATCTTGTTTAGGTTTCCATGAAACATTGACATGGTATCAGAGCTGAGATTCTTGGAGAAAACCAGACAAGCCAAAGAAGAGGGAAATTGGAGTTTCGGTGAGCATAATCTGTGTATTTGACAGTGTCGCGGTCTCTCCCTGTCAAAACGTACAACAATAACATCCTCAATTTTTCCTCAGTGTCACACCTTTTGAAATGCCATAGGGTGAAGCATAGGCTAGTGTCACATTATGTCCTTAATCAGGGTGCGATAGCCTTGAAAATTTCTTTTCTTTGCATTAATTTTTGTAGTAATTTCTACAATAACTTTTGCAGTAATTTCTACAGTAATTGCAAATTGAGATTGATTTTATAGGGTTTTCATAACAAAAAAGAGGGATGGATACGACTCCAATGCTTCAGTCAAATTTGGTGATAATTCTCACAGCGTACAACTATTTTTACTGGACGTTGAAGGCCGAATTCCAACTCAAAATAAAAGGAATGTACAATTTGGTGATGGTGACATAAGCATAACCTACATCAGTGATTGAGAAGAACAGATGGGTGAACCATAAGGTTGAGGCCACATGAATTCTTATTGAATTAATTTCATCTGATTTACGGTTTCATTTTTCTGCATGCAAGACTCCAAACATGATTTGGACCACCTTGGAAAACCTGTTTTGAAAGCAGGATGATATGAGAGGTCATATGCTTGAAGTAGAGTTGAATACCCTGGATCGTAGAAGTTTTGATAATATACATGATTTATTTACCAAGATTAAATCTTTGATATTGATCTTGGAATCTTATGGTATTGATAAGTATACACAAGTACATCAACTTATTAGAACAATCTTGGCTAAGCTAGGACCATAATATATTGTCTATGTCTCCACTTTCCATTTTGGAAAATATCTCTTGGGATCAAAGTGGAAGATGCCTACCATGGAGCAATTCATTGATTCACTCACACATGAGCAGGAAAAACTCATTCAGATGGGCCTAATCAAGGATCCCAAAGCACATGCACTCACCATGCATGATGGAAAAGGATCATCCAAAAAGAAAGGAAAGGGGAAATCACATCTAGAGCCAACGAAGGAGGGATATTCCAAACCCTTCAATGATTATTTAGGTCCTTTTATATTCCAAGAAGAATAAGAAGGGAAAGTAGTTCACTTATTGCAATAAACCAAATCATGAAGAATCCACATGCATGAAGAAGCAAATTGATCTTATGGCATAGGTACTTCAACATAACAACCTTGGAAACTTCATTCCTGAAGGAGCCAAGAAGAAGAAGGAAGAAGATCATGCTCCTAAGAAAAGTAATCATCATGCTCTTGTTGCAATTAATTCCTCATCTACTTCATGGATTATGTATTCTAGCACATCACATCATATGGCGATGAAAGAGGAAGTTTTCACTTCTTTGAGTTCATGCTCAATAAGCCCCTATTCTCATGGGGGATGATACTCCAATAACGGTAGCAAGAGAGGGAAGAATGACACTCCCTAATATATTTTTTGAGAATGTTTTACATGTTCCAAATCTTTCTATAAATCTACTCTCAGTTTATCATATTACTCACAAAGGTAAAAAGGTTGAATTTATATCAGATTCATATTTTGTACTTGATATGCATGACAATTTCATTATTTCAATTGGTGAGGTAGATCAGAAATCAAGGTTGGACAAATTCACCAATTTTTCTGAATATGACTCCTCTTTAATACTTGTACATGAGGAGGGTACTTTGCATGTACCACCAATCCAACATGCATAGAATTGTGTGCTTCCATCAGTTCCAGTCATCAGAGATGATTCCATACACTTAGATTATGTACATGGAAATTCACAGGTAGTATAGTCAGATAAGGATCCAACGTCGAAGCTTCAATAGAT
Organism: Picea sitchensis; assembly: GCA_010110895.2. Taxonomy (NCBI): domain Eukaryota; kingdom Viridiplantae; phylum Streptophyta; class Pinopsida; order Pinales; family Pinaceae; genus Picea; species Picea sitchensis. The sequence goes on along the minus strand of SNQJ01S0007234.1, from coordinate 171,601 downwards.
TTCCAAGAGGGCATAGTCCATGCTTCAGGAAGTAGGTATCCTTGTAGGGGATCCATTGGATTTGAGTAGGACTCGATCTCCAGATGAGGAGCCTTCTCATGTAATTTCATCTTCTGAACCAGTTATTCCCATGCATTGATATATGGTTAAATCTTCCAATCCTCATATCTACAGTGAGGCTATGGGAAATTCATCATGGGAATAAACAATGTAGGAGGAGAATGAATAACTCATAGAGAAGTAGACTTGGGATCTGGTTCCACTTCCACCAGAAAGGAATATTTTTTAGGTGCATATGGGTCCACATGATCAAGAGATACAAGGAAAGACAGCTTTCCAAAGGACTTCTTCATATCCATAAACATTTCTACATCTTCATGAATAATTTCAGTGATCATAATTTTTAGACTTTGTGGGATCGTCTTGGAGTGAAGAACATAGTTTCCTAGCAATTTCCTTTTCTTATTTTGATGCATAGTCGTTTGAAAGGGGGTTTTGTTCCCATGTGGTTCTCCCTCTTTTCTATTTTTCATTTAGTATTCATTAGTTGCATTGTACATGATTACCTAATATTCCCTAGTTGTCAGGACTCATTTTTTATTATTCCATTGTGATTTTCAGTGTGGGTGTTGGAGATATTTGTATTTTAGACTCACTAGTTTAGTGGTAGTTAACTAGAGCTAGTTCTATTTTAGAATTTCTATTTTTAGACCAACACTATTATGTATGATGCATGCACTCCTAAGAAAATCTCACTACTTGTTCTCTTTTCTTAATTATGGAACATTCTTTCCTATATGAGTGTATATCACTCATTCATTATATTCGATCATTGAGAAACTAATTGGAGTGGTGTGAATATATTTTATCATTCTTCCATATTGAATATCTCGTCCTTTTCTTGATAAGATTTGTTTGTGTTTTCTTTATCTAGGTCTCCTGTGCAAGTTTCCATGAAACATTGACATGTACAACCCATTTTGCATGCTTGGAGAGAAATATGCAACTTGCCTTTTTATGACCCACGTACATCCAAAAATTTCACTTCTATGACCCATGAATATCTGTGACTATATAAATTATGACCCATAGATATGTACAGAAAGTACGTACACAAATATCTTTACATTTTGACTATTTCCTGTGGATTCCTGATTTTGAAACCCACCTTCCTATGCCTTTGTTCTCTCTTCTCCTTAACCTGTATGATCTCTAGATGAAATTCCTTCTTCACCTATCCAATATCTTGAACCACAAACCTTCGTGATCCAATACTCTATGTGTCCTCTCTCTCAACAAAACTCCTATCAAGTGTAATACTTGGTCCTATTGAATCATTGTCCTTTGTGATCCAAGGAATTGAGTAGAGGTCATTTCCTACTCCCGAGTGTGACCTTGGAGACTCTACACTAGGAAAGGTCCTCCTTTTCTATTTGTGTCAATTGTATCTTCCTCCTTCTCGTAGCCTTTATTTTATAATAATGAGTTATAATATACTTCTAATATCAAAAGTGATCTACGGTTGAGATTGCTTCTCACTCTCACTTGAGATTTAGATTACATGTTGCATGCTAAGTATTTTATCATTTTTAATACATAAATCAATTAAATAATTACATAATTAATTAATAAAAGTAATTTACTTTAATCATTCCTTTAATTAAATTAAATTCAAGAGTAGAAGGATTTCAACGATTTTCACACGTCTAGACACATTGAACTGTGCATGAATACATGTCCAATGCTACCACTAACATCAACAAGGCCCACATGACAATGCTACCACAATCACCTGACACAATGATCCTGAAAATCAAATTCTTGTTCAAAAATTGCACTATGCATCACTGAGAAAAACCCTAGTTCTGGAGATCCTCAAAGAAATGATTTTATAGGAAACAAAATGAAAATGGAGGTGCCTCACTATAAAAAAATTGGTTAACTGGGTCCAATGCAACTAGAGGTTCTTCCATCTGTGGCCCGATTAGATTTTTATCGTGAGTTATAACTTGCCTCCTCAAGGAATTCAGGGGCATGTTGGAAATTGGGTCAGGGGGAATAAAATCCAAACCGAGTAGTATAAAAGAGTCATATAAGCTCCCTCATATGTTTTTTTCCAAGGCCCGTGTGACCAATACCAAGCTACCCACAATATCCCAACACAATGTTATTGAAAATTGACCTCTCGTTCATAAATTGCACTATGATTAATTGAGAAAAACCATAGTTATGGGGATCCTCCAACAAATGTTTTTTTGGGAAACAAAGTGATGGCAGAGGGGCCCCACTAGCTAAAATTATTGCCTCAGATTCAATGCAAATGATGGTTTGTCCATATAAGGTATGGTTAGAGTTTATCACGAGTTGCAACTCGCCTCCTCAAGCCATTCATGGACATGATGCAAATTTTTATGGGGGCATAAAATACAAACCAAGCCATAATAGAGTTATGTAGGATCCTTAATGTATGTTTTTCCAAGGCCCACATGGACATGCTACCAACAATCACTTGACATATTATTCTTGAAAATCGACCTCTTGTTAAGAAATTGCACTCTGCCTCACTGAGTGAAACCCTGTTATGAAGATCCTCCAACAAATGATTTTACGGGAAAAAAATAATAGTGGATTAGCTCCAATAGATGAAACCCAATGCTATGGATCCAATGCAACCATCAGTTCATCCATCCGATGCCTGATTAGAATTTTATCAGAATTTTCAACTTGCCTCCTCAAGGTCTCTAGGGACATGCTGGCAATTTGTTCTGGGGGAATAAAATATAAATCGAGCAGCAGAACAAAGTTTCATAATATCCCACACTTATATTTTTTCAATTCCCACATGACCACACTACCCACAATTTCTAGACACATTATTCCTGAAAATCGACCTCTTGTCCAAAAATTTCACTACTCCTCACTAAGAAAAACCATAGTTCCAGAGATCATCCAAAAAACTCTTTTCCAAGAAATAAAATGACATCATAGGTGCCCTATTAGCTAAAAAATAGTACCATGGATCCAATGCAACCAACGGTTATTCCATCTGATGTATGGTTACATTTTTATTGCTAGTTGTGACTCGCTTATCAAGGCATTCACATGCATGTTGCTAATTTATCCCAGGGTTATAAAATCCAAACCGAGCAACATACTATAGTTCTCTAACTAGCTCATGCACTTCTGTTTGGCCGAGGCCCACGTGACCATGCTACCCACAATTGCTGGACACAATGTTCTTGAAAATTGACCTCGTTCAAAAATTCCACTAGGCCTCATTAAGAAAAAATCTAGTTCCAAAGATCCTCGAGAAAATGCTATTCCAGGAAACAAAATGATAACGAATGGGCCCCACTATCTGAAACCCAATTCTCCATATCTAATGTAGCCGATGGTTTGTCCATTTGAGGCTCGGTTAGAATTTTATCGTGAGTTGCAACTCACTTCCTTAATCCATTAAGGGACATGTTAGCAATTTGGTCTGGGGGTATAAAATTGAAACTGAGTAGCATAATAGAGTTTATTAACATCCCAATCATTTCTTTGGCCAAGGCCATTGTGAATAAGCTACCCGCAATCACCCAACACAATGTTCCTAGAAAATTGATCTCTTGTTTAGAAATTGCAGTGTGCCTCACAGAGAAAAACCCTAGTTGCGAAGATCCTCCAACAAACTCTCTTATGGGAAAAAAAAATGTCAATGAAGAGGCCCCAATAGATGAAACCAGATGCCCCATATTCAATGCAATCAAAGGTTCATCCATGTGAGGCCCGGTTAGAGTTTTATTGTGAGTTGCAACTTGCCTCCTTAAGCCATTCAGGGACATGTTTACAATGAATTTTGAGGGAATAAAATCCAAAACAAGAAGCATAAAGAAAATATGTAAGATCCCACATGTTTATTTGGCCAAGGCGCATGTGAAAACACTACTAACAATCTCCTGGCACAACGTTCTTGAAAATTGATCTCTTGTTCAAAAATTGCATTGTGCCTCATTGAGAAAACCCTAGATTTTGAGATCCCCCAACAAATACATTTTTTGGAAACAAAATGACAATAAAAAGGCCCCACCACCTGAAACCTAGTGCCCCAAATCCAATGCAACCGACGGTTCGGCCATCCAAGGCTAGGTTAAAATTTTATCATGAGTTGAAACTTTCTTCCTCATGCCATTCATGTATATGTCGACAATTTGTTTCGTAGGCACAAAATACAAACCAAGTAGCATAGTAGAGTTTTGTAAGATCCCACACATTTGTTTGTCCAAGGTCCATGTGAAAACACTACCACAATCACCTGACACAATGTTCCTAAAAATTGAACTCTTGTTTAGAAATTACACTATGCCTCATTGAGAAAAACCATAGTTACGGAGATCCTCTAACCATGTTTTTTGGGAAACAAAATGATAGCAGAGGGGCCCCACTAGCTAAAATCCATTGCCCAGATCCAATTCAACTGACGGTTTGTCCATCTGAGGTAGGGTTAGAGTTTTATCGTGAGTTGAAACTCACCTCCTCAAGCCATTCATGGACATGATGGAAATTTAGTCCATGGACATAAAATCCAAACCGACTAGTATAAAATAGTTTTGCAAGCTCCCACATGTCTATTTGACTAAGGCCCACGAGACCATGCTATCCACAATGCCCGGAAACAAGTTGTTGAAACTCGACCTCTTGTTCATAAATTGCAATGTGCCTCATTGAGAAAACCCCTAGTTCTGAAGATCCTCTAGAAAAATCTTTTTTTTGAAACAAAATGGCAGCGGAGGGGCCCCAATAGCTGAAACTTGGTTCCCTAAATCCAATTCCATCGATGGTTATTCCATCAGAGGCTTTGTTAGAGTTTTATTGTGAGTTGCAACTCTCCTCCTCAAGGCATTTAGGGACATGTTGACAATTTGGTCCAGGGACATTAAATCTAAACAAAGAAACATAACAGAGTTTTGTAAGCTCCCTCATGTCTGTTTTTCCAGGGCTCACATGAACACACTACCCACAATCACCCAACATAGTTTCCTTGAAAATCGACCTATTGTTCAGAAATTGCACTCTCCCTCATTGAGCAAAACCTAGTTTCAGAGATCCTCGAACAAATTCTTTTATATCCAACAAAATGATAGAGTATTCGCTCTAATAGATGAAACCCGGTGCTCCAGATCCAATGCAACTATCGATTTTTTCATCTGATAACCTATTAGAGTTTTATCACGAGTTGCAACTTTCCTCCTCAAGGCATTTAGGGACATGTTAGCATTCTAGGAACATAAAATGAAAACCGAGAAGAACAATGAAGTTTTGTAAGATCATGCACTTCTATTAGCCATTTCCCACATGACCACGCTACCCAGAATTGCCTAACATAATTTTCTTGAAAATCGATCTCTTGTCTAGAAATTGCAGTATGACACATTGAATGAAACCCTAGTTTCTGATATCCTCCATCAAATGATTTTTCGGGAAACAAAATTATAGTAGAGGTTCCCTAGTAGATAAAACCTAGTTCCCTAGATCCAATGCAACTGACAGTTCATCCGTCCAAGGCATGGTTAAAGTTTTATCATGAGTTGCGATTGACTTTCTAAAGGCATTTAGGGACATGTTGGCAATTTGGTCTGAGGGAAACAAATCCAAACCGAGAAACATAATGAATTTTTGTAAGCTCACACATTTTTATTTTTACAAGGCCCTCACCACCACACTACCCACATTCGCCCAACACAATGTTATTGAAAATAAACCTCTTGTTCATAAATTTCACTGTGCCTCACTAAGTAAAAACCTAGTTCAAGAGATGCTTGAACAAATGATTTTCCAGGAAACAAAATAATAGTGGAAGGGACCCACTAGCTGAAACTTAGTGCCTCAGATCCAATTCAACTAATAGTTTTCCAATTCAAGTCCCATTTAGAGTTTTATCATGAGTTGTAACTTGCCTCCTCAAGCCATTAAGTGACACGTTGGAAAATCGGTCCGACAACATAAAATCCAAACTGAGTAGCATGACAGAGTTCCGTAAGCTCCCACACATATTTTTGGGAAAGTCCCACATAACCAAGATACCCAAAATCCACTATCACAATTTTCTTAAAAATTGACGTCTTGTTCAGAAATTGCAGTGTGCCTCACTGAGCAAAACCCATGTTTGTGAGATCCTCCAACAAATGATTTTTTGGGCAAAAAAATGACAACAGAGGGGCTTGTTATCCCAATTTTGTGGGATAACTAAGGATATGATGTCTCAAGGCCCTCAAGTTGTATATATGGAGTTCCAAGAGGCCACATGATTAGTGTTGTAGGAAAATCTCCCTGTGGACAGGTAGATTGCCTCAAAGAGCTAGACCCTACTCTAAGACAAAAAGTGCTTAACGTGGACACTGACTTCCTTTCAAATCCATACAAACTAGCACATGAGAAGGAAGGAGAACACCAGTACCTTTTTATCGATGTTTGTCCCTACACGCTCCAAATCGAGCTCCGAACTCTCGCTCATCGCTGAATCCTATAGACAAACAAAGTACGACCGCTTCCTACTCTATTGATGTTAGCTTGAAAACAGATATATCTATCAATGATAGGTTCATGTGAAATCAGACACAAACTAGAAAGAAACAAGCCAAGCGTGTCATATTGATGAGAATAACGACAATAGTACTTACAATCGTAGATGCGAATGCGACAGCTTCTTCAAGTCCCCTTTGTCTAACACTTGCTCGAAAGATCCACAACCTAGATGATAGCAGCTTCACTGATCACTTCTCCTTTGACTGACTGTGTGTTCCCTATGAGATCATAGGTTTGATTCTAGCAATTATTTCCCCTTTCCACCATCATAGAGCTTGCTTATATAGGTTAAGAGGAGCTTAACCTCTTGAGTTATATTTGGAACAAGTTGAGGAACTCCCTCCTTAGATCAGAGATCTCCTAATGGAACCAAGAATTTGAATGCAATTGCCTTCTAAACTTGAAATATCCTCCCCTTATTCTCCTCAACGGGCCAACTATTGCCTCAGATTAGACAGCGCTCCCTCAAAAGGGGCATCAGAGCGCTGTAGCGCTCCCTAGGAAGCTTGAGGGGAGCACCAACGCTCCTCCAGAGGGGCAGACAAGTGTTATAACTCTTCCTGAGGCCTTATAGGGGAGATCCAGCGCTCCTAAGGCTGATGTAGAGGAATGCTTACCCCCAAAACCTTTGTTTAAGATCTCTTCTCAAGTGTTAAGAGTTCCTTGACTTCAGTTAACCAATTCCTCTTCTCCAAATCAAGTGTATGAGATGTTTTAAGTGCCTCCTTAGTGTCGTCCTTATGGCAGTATGATTAAACAATGTTTGCGACACTTATGAACAACTTGCGACACTTGAAAAAGTTGTAAGGAAGATGCGACACTTACAACAATTGAGAGGAACATGCGACACTTATCCAGTTGAGTAATTTTAACGTGTAACAGATTGCCCCCCAAAGTATGAATTTAGAAGATACAGACTGATAAATGAAATGCTTTGTAGACGTTCAAGCAAGGGTGTAGACTTAGAGAATTTGACGGAAGTTGCACACAAACATCCAACAAATATCATGACATATTTCAAAACCCAAGGCAGGCATACCTATGCTTGGGTGATCAAGACTTGCAAGATATGGACGCCATAAAATACACTGCGGATCCATAATTGTATTGACAAGAAGGTATAGCCACTGAAGATACAATGTGTATCTATAGTTTGATGACTCGGACTGATCGTAGCCACGAAGAATACATAGTGGATCTACGAGATTACAAGACATAGCCACGACCAATACAAAGTCGATCTATGTAACAATGTATGTGTTATTTGTCCAATAGAAACTCCATCGCAACCTGGGCAAAGCATATATCAAAGTGGACACTCAACCCAGGGTATTCTTACCAATCCCAATATGGTACAAATCTAACCATGTGAATAGATGTCCTGATGTCGAACATGGCAGAAACCACTTGATTACCGGTCAATGGTGTGAATCGTTAATAAGTGCGAGGGAAATCACCATTAATGTCAATGATTCCCAAGGTACCCTAGTACATTCCAACGAACGTGAATAGATGAGCTGAGGTTGAACATCCATGGAATCATCCGATCAAAGGTCAATGATGTAAACCTACTGTCGAATGTGAGGAGGCCTTCCATTGAGGCATGCAGGTCCCAAAGTACTAACTGGTTTCTAAGTCTGATTCCCAGATAACGTGTTGAAGTCGACAGGAATAGACTCGTCAAGGGAGGGCCTTGATGTATCCCCCATCAATGACACGAAATAGACATAGAGATGTAATTGGTAGATCAAATGGGCATGGACTGACACAGGTTTTGAGGCAAGATATTTGGGATGGCTGACTCTAGAGGTGGATACTTCCCTTGAACACTGAGGCACAACAACAAAACATGACATGGACCAAAAATATGCAGTGGATACTGTGACTTGCATCGAGTGACCCAAAGGAATGAAAGGAACTCAAGGATTGGCTCAGTGCAGAGGTTCAGTGGATTATGATATGTGCAAATGACAAAGTGTCATGTTCAAGGGCGACTCTAAGAATTGCTGGATAATGTTCTCAAGAGACTGCTTGGATTTCTCCTTTCAATTTTTTCCCCCATCCAGATGGACGAGTACCTCTTTTTGATTTAATGATCTCGAGGAGGATAACACATGCTCGATATAACTCACCTTCGGTAAGTTCCTCTTCCTTTTTTTAACGAACCGGAAGAAGTAAGGGATCGGTCCCATATGGTCCTGTCGATGTGTGTTTTAATGAGTCCAAAGACAGAAAACTTGAAGGTTTTTCGGGATTATAGAGTTTGGAAAAACACTTAAAAAAGAACTCTCTCAGTTCCTTTTTCGTATAGTAGTCTAACGAGACCGAAAAAGAGATAAACTATCGCTCGAAAGACGCCCTTTCTGACCTTTTAACGAGTGTGAAAGGAAGCAAGGTCACTCGACAATCTTTTCATATTTAGAGAGTCTGAAAAGGGTTTAAAGATGACTCCAGGGGCGTTCCTTTTTCGTAATGTTAGTCTCACGAGGCTGAAAAAGAGATAAATTATCACTCGAAAGATGCCCTTTCAAATATTTTAACGAGTGGGAAAGGAAGCAAGATGACTCAGCAATCTTTTCATATTTAGAGTCTAAAAAGAGCCTAAAGGAGACTCCAAGGGATTCCTTTTTCGTGTATCCATACATGTCCGAAAAAGAGATAAAAGTTTACCCAGATGCATTCTCATGTATTTACGAGCACGAGAAAGAACAAACACTAAGCTCGGTATGCCCCCAGCTTAAAAGCTGGTGACTTAGCTCCAGAAATATCATCAAAGGATGGAGACATGCCCCCCAAGCTTCAATCCATTCACCAACTTTAAGGTTGTCAACAATTTCTGTGCTAGATGGAGAAAAAGGATACAGGTGTATGAAGAGAAGGTTCAAGAGAGGTGACTGTTTCATTTTTTAACGAGCTTGACATAGGAAAATAACTATGCTCAGGATTCTGGGTGCGATCCCCAGATTGTTGTTTCATTTTTTAACGAGCTTGCTATAGAGAGGAAAACTATGCTCAAGGGCTCTGTTTCATTTTTTAACGAGCTTACCACAGAGAAGAGAAACTATGCTCGTAATTCGTCCGGATCATGGCTTCCAAGAGGATAATGCTCTGGAAGGATGCCACGGCAAGGGATAAAACATGCTCATGGCCTCTAGGATATCTTCACTGGATGGAAGATAATAACTCGAGAAGGAACACATGTCGAGGTTTGTGATAGGAGTAAGGAGATCATGCTCCAATAATCCTACCGAAGAAATCACCATGTCCAGTACCGGATCCAAATCGTCGGAAGTTGGAAGCATGGGAGATGATGAAAAATCAACACCAGGAGGGGAGATAGACTGTATATCTGCCCGAATTTCTTCACGAGGGGGAAGAAAAGAGGGTTGATGATGGTTATTATCCCAAGGTAACTTATCAATGTGAAACATTTCCGGAATAGATTCGTCCGAAGGAAAAATCGGGGAAATGTGATCGATCACAGACGACAAGGAACGCAACCATGAGGGCACCGAGTAGGCATCGGGTGCCAATGAATGTGATTTGTTGGCAGAGGGAGAGGCAGATTGAATAGCTACGTATGTGGCTTCGGCTAGGATAAGTGGCATAGTGTCACCGAGCACATCGAATTCCAGAGGACTAGGTATAATCCAAGGATTACATGATTCCAAGGATTGATAAGGCATAGTTGAGATCATATTGACGGCGGAAATATGATGCGCGGTAGGTGGAAGTGGTGTAGGGAAAGTACCCATAAGTCTATAATATTTCAACAAGCCAACACCAATGCTTTCATACGTAACTGGGTGGTCTCCCAAAAAGGGAACGTTGTTGGAGGCAGGGATGCGAGCATTGGGTGTACAAAAATCAAGCTGATCGATGGTGAAAATTTTACCTTGATGGGGGTATTGTACACATCGAAACACCGATGAGGCGACTGTCGTCATAGCATAGAACCAACTTCTCCCGAGTAGTAGGTTGTAATCGAGGGGAGCATCGACCACCTTGACAACAACGGTAACAGTTTTTCCACCCAACTGAATGGCTAAGGATTGTAATAATCCATGAGGATGAAAACCTCGTCCATCAAAAGCGCATAACATCATAGAGGATTCGTTAAGGGCAGGCGATTTTAAGCCCTTCCAATAAGCTAAGGACATGACACAAGTAGAGGCTCCCTCATCCAAGATAGTTTGCTGGATTTGTTGATTGTGAACAACAACATCGATTTGGAAAGCTAGCTAGTGGGAGAGTCGTAGTTGATGATCATCCATATTAAACATGAGGTTGTTTGATGACTCAGGATCAAAAGCACCGATAGCGGCTAAGAGCATTCTACGTTGGCTGGGACAGTGTTGTAGAACTTCCAAGGCGGACATAGCACATGGTGCTTGGGCCAAATCTTCTACAATGTTGTAGTTTTGGGCAGCCCGTGAATTAGGATTGAAGGTGGATTTTCGGATGGTGCTTTTAGGAGGGCGTACGATAGAGTCAAACGAAGTTTTTTCAATCTGAAGTGGTCCAGATGGAGGACTAACAGATGGAGGATTAATGGAGGAGGGTAACGGCTCTGATACAGAACCATTAGTAGTCTTCGTCTTATCAGGTTTAACTGGCGTGTCGTATGTTGCAGTGCGAGTGGTCAGATTAACCTCATTAAACATGTAAATGTGGGCACTTGTCAAGGCCTCATCATGGGGTGGGTTGGAACTGCCCCCAACAGTGGGGGTTTGAGCAACCAAATATTGCTGCTGTGGAAAAGGCTGAGTAAGCACAGCGGATTGTGAATTTCCCTTAAAAAGTTTGGCCACTTCATCGTGATGTGGACAGTCTCAGGTGTAGTGATCGTCACCACAAATGAGACATGGGAATTTCAATTTTCGTTGTGGTTGTTTTTCGGCAGCAGGGGTTTGTGGTTGAGTTTTTGGTTGTTCATTGTTATTGTTTTTCTTTGGTTTGTTTCTCGCTTTCTTCTTGCCCCCAAGTTTTTATGAAGGGGTTGATTGGACCGCATTCACCTCAGAGACTTGAGTTTGAGGGGGGGTAGAAGAGGGTGCAGTCGGGCTGGGAGAAGCTGTCGAAGTGGGTCGTTGAATCGTTCCAGCTGACTGGGAAGTAGATTGGGTTTTGACAGAGCCAATAACTCCATCCGCGTGCGAAGCAGCCGATGGTTTGGATGGGTCGTTAGTGGCATGGATAGCATTCGGTATCAACTCATACAGAGTACTAGATCGTGAATAGACTAAGTCTAAGTACTGAGCTCGGGCAATGGCTTCTTCCTCGGTGACTACACCACCCATGGCAACATCACGAGCGATCTAGGGTAATAATGATTTAGTGAACCATTCTGCTAACAATTGGTCAGGAATGACCGCTTTGATTAGCCTTCGTCGTCGTCTCCATTCATGAATATGATCGAAGATATGTACGGATGTTGTCTAATGAAGGGAGGTTAATAGTTCAGTACCCGTCTCGTATCGAATGGGTAGTTGGAAGTGTGTGAGGAAGGACATGGAGAGGGAGTTGAAATCATGAAAAGATGCGCATGGTAGTTCAATATATCATTTCATTGCAGAACCCGTAAGTGTCCGTTGGAAAATATGCAAACGAATAGAATCGTCCATGAGGGAGTTGGATGAACACCACAAATGGAAGGTCATCATGTGGTTGTTTGGGTCTTCTCCGGACTTTCTATCGAATTTTGGGATATCAGAAGAAAGTTTAGCTGGAATAGTTGGCCAAACTGGAGAATGATAAATAGGATCATTCGTTAACCGAGACAAGTCTGGAAGGTCCAGGGTAGCTAGAAAAGGTAGTTTTCAGTTAACCTATGGGTAATGCTGATGTGGCATGGGGACACCAGTGGGGCTAATCACTGGGTTATGTGGGTAATTGTAACTAGTGGGCCCTCTTGTATGAGGTTGGTTTTGACCAAGGTACATAGTATTTGAGGTGTTTTGAGAAGCATGTGTGAGTGGAGGATAACCGGATGGGTTTTGAGGGTTATGGGTTGGGTTTGGAATTTGTCCATAGGGAGGTTGTTGCAGAGTCTGAGAATTTTGTCCTGCTGAGAACTGTGGGTTTCCTGGAAAAGGGAAATTCCATGGATTAGATGTGGCAGACATATTTTGTCCATACGGTTGATGGTAGACTCTGACTTGAGGCTGCCCCCCAGCATGAGGGTGCCCCCCGAATGGAATTTGTCCTCCAATGGGAGGATTCTCCCTAGCATGAGGGTTCTCCCCAAATGGAATTTGTCCTCTGGTTGGAGGATGCCCCCCAACTTGAGGTAGAGTTCCCAGAATTTGAGAACCAGACATAAATGACTGACCAGTGCCGCCGAGTGGATTAGGACCACCAAGACAGGTCCCTCCGGGTTGTTGGATAGGTATAGAACTTCTCGGCATAACTTGAGTAGTAGTGGTTTGGGTAGTAGTGGTAGTAGGAGTATTCAGTGATCTGAACCCAAAAGGGAGTGTAGGTCTTGGTGTTACAGGTGTGCCAATCGCAGCTTGGTTGACCACCGCATTACCGGTAGGAAAAGTCGGAATGTGAGGGACCATTGTAGAATGGGCCGTCTAGAGGGGAAGAGTAGGCCTTGGACCAACAGACGGTATGTTCGGACCAACGGGCGGTGTGGTTGTAAAATTGGTGGTACCGATAAAATGGTTTAGGGGTATGGTGTAGGAGATGGGCGCGTCGGCACCTTCTCCTATTCCATAAAGATCTTGCACCAGGTATGGTGGACTTCGAACAATGTCTGCGGTCCTAAAAGGGTCATCGGCTAAAGGGTTTTGATGAGACCCAGTCGGAATGTCAGAAGGATTGACGATGACAAATTCACCAGCATAATTCAGTTGAAGGACACGTCGTTTGTATCCCTCCAGAATGCGAAAAGCTTCCGGAGACTCTAAAACAATCCAAAAATTCTCTAAAGGAGTGGGAACTTCTTACTAGGAAGTTGTACTGTTTTGAACCCCTCTCTGTTGAGGAGATTCCTCCGTAGAATGAGGGGGTAAAGTGGTGTTTCCTTCCATATTTTATGGAGGAAGTCCCTGTAGCCTCCGCAAACGGCGTGGAGGTTCGATGTTGGCGAAAAAGAGTCGGCGAAAAAGATCTATGGCCAACTAACTGAAAATAAACAGCAGACGCTAATAGAAATATAAGAATCACAACCAAGAAAACATGACCTTCTTTTGATGACCGTACTATTTGGTGATGAAATCCAACGTCGCATGATCAAGTCTAGAAGGGGCAGGGATAGGGTGAAATAGTTGCAATGGCGACCTGCTTAACGGAATTACGCCTTGGTGCAAGCTTCCATGCAGTAATTGTGGATTTACCCTCCAAGGAGCCCGAGTGAGTTTGACCAATGTCTTCTCCAGGTACAGTGAGAATTCTCGTCACTGTCACCTTGTGTAAGACCCTAAAGATTATGGCTGCTAAGGTTACCAATTCGCAGTCAGCCCCTGGGCTGGAACAGTCGACAGTCTGATCCGAACATACGGGTAGGGTATCAAGCCCAAAATCAACTAAAAGGCTTCCACACAGTAATTGTGGATTTACCTTGAAGATATCCCCATAATATTATCTTACCACCACAATCAGTTAAACCACGGAGGGTTAGTCCCCGTAGCTCACCTGAATGCGATCTCATGTGTAACCCCTATGTTAGAGGGGGATCCGAGGCAGACTTGTGCGATAATTGGATTTGACTCTCCCTAACTCAGGATGCTACTGTTTGTTTTGGAAACTTTGGAGAGTTATGCTCACAGCCTAATCCAAAGTACTAAGCCTAATATACTGTNATGGCCAACTAACTGAAAATAAACAGCAGACGCTAATAGAAATATAAGAATCACAACCAAGAAAACATGACCTTCTTTTGATGACCGTACTATTTGGTGATGAAATCCAACGTCGCATGATCAAGTCTAGAAGGGGCAGGGATAGGGTGAAATAGTTGCAATGGCGACCTGCTTAACGGAATTACGCCTTGGTGCAAGCTTCCATGCAGTAATTGTGGATTTACCCTCCAAGGAGCCCGAGTGAGTTTGACCAATGTCTTCTCCAGGTACAGTGAGAATTCTCGTCACTGTCACCTTGTGTAAGACCCTAAAGATTATGGCTGCTAAGGTTACCAATTCGCAGTCAGCCCCTGGGCTGGAACAGTCGACAGTCTGATCCGAACATACGGGTAGGGTATCAAGCCCAAAATCAACTAAAAGGCTTCCACACAGTAATTGTGGATTTACCTTGAAGATATCCCCATAATATTATCTTACCACCACAATCAGTTAAACCACGGAGGGTTAGTCCCCGTAGCTCACCTGAATGCGATCTCATGTGTAACCCCTATGTTAGAGGGGGATCCGAGGCAGACTTGTGCGATAATTGGATTTGACTCTCCCTAACTCAGGATGCTACTGTTTGTTTTGGAAACTTTGGAGAGTTATGCTCACAGCCTAATCCAAAGTACTAAGCCTAATATACTGTTGGTGGAGGATCCTAGAAAAGAAAATTTTCTAGATAATTTTTAATTAGCGTTCATTTTATAACTGTTCTCTTACTCAAAAGGGGTGCATGGAAGTGAAACGAATGGAATTATGACTCAGTCCAAAAAAATGCATCAAAGATGATAAGCAGTCATTTCTTTTCGATGAACATCTATCTGAGGGAGAGAGAGAGAGAGTTCTTTTCACTAACAAGCACTAATAAGGAATGTCCTCAAACAAATTTTTCTTCAATCAAATCCTGATGTGATGCTAAAGCTTTTGAGATACCTTCTAATATTCACAATCAATCATGAAGATGCTTTTTATTGTTTGTATAAGAATAATGATTAATTCAACACAATGCTCGTCTTGCTAATTATCTTTTTGGATGAATGGAAATCAAACCAACACAAGCAAGAATAATACAAACAATATACCCTTTTGTTGTGATCAAAACAAGAAGCGAAAGAAAAGAAACAATCAAAGAGAAACCAAACTTCACACCGAAAAGAAAAGGTCGAAGAACAATGATCTTAAATAAAACCAAATGAAAAGATATGTAGACCTTTGATGACCTTCACCAGCGTTTTTCGTTCAGTTGATGAGGAGAGAAAGATAATGCATGGGTTTTAAACTCCAAATGGAAGGAAAACTCAACAACAATAGTGAGGAAGGCTACAAAATCCAAACAGCAAGATGTTTGTTCTTCAAGAAAAAGACAAGTGTCAAAGCTGTAAAGAAGAAGGATTGACTCACAAGGTTACCCAGCAAGAGAGACACAGAGGAAAAACCCTGAAAAAAAATTCTGGAGGGTTTACTGGCCAAAGGAGGGTTGGCACTTTGTTTTCAAGGACAATGACCATTATAGCACTCTGTGTAAGGTTATTGGGGAGCCTTGGCGCTCTGTTAACACAGGGACAGGGGTGCCAGGTTCAAAAACTCCCAAAAGTGTGAAAAAATCCAAAAAATGTAGTTCAATTTTGACAATTAGGCTGGGTGTGATGGGGTAGGGAGCCAATCATCTCATGAAACTAATCAAAAAAGGAGTGAACTAGGTCTGAAATGATCAAGGGGTAAAACAAGGTCTATGAGGAGAAATCAAAACAAGAAGTTTCGATTTGAAGACTCCCCAGCGGAGTCGCCAGTTTCTGTTGTAGGAAAATCTCCCTGCGGATAGGTAGATTGCCTCAAAGAGCTAGACCCTACTCTAAGACATAAAGTGCTTAACATGGACACTGACTTCCTTTCAAATCCATACAAACTATCACATGAGAAGGAAGGAGAACACCAATACCTTTTTATCGATGTTTGTCCATGCACGCTCCAAATCGAGCTGCGAACTCTCGCTCCCCACTGAATCCTGTAGACAAACAAAGTACGGCCGCTTCCTACTCTATTGATGTTAGCTTGAAAATAGATCTATCTATCAATGATAGGTTCATGTGAAATCAGACACAAACTAGAAAGAAACAGGCCAAGCATGTCATATTGATGAGAATAACGACAACAATACTTACAATCGTAGATGCGAATGCGACAGCTTCGTCAAGTCCCCTTTGTCTAACCCTTGCTCGAAAGATCCACAACCTGGATGATAGCAGCTTCACTGATCACTTCTCCTTTGACTAACTGTGTGTTCCCTATGAGATCATAGGTTTGATGCTAGCAATTCTTTCCCCTTTCCACCATCATAGAGCTTGCTTATATAGGTTAAGACGAGCTTAACCTATTGAGTTATCTTTAGAACAAGTTGAGGAATTCCCTCCTTAGATCAGGGATCTCCCGATGGAACCAAGAATTCGAATGCAACTTCCTTCTAAACTTGAAAGATCCTCCCCTTATTCTCCTGAATGGGCCAACTACTTCCTCAGATTAGGCAGTTCTCCCTCAAAAGGGGCATCAAAGCACTGTAGCACTCCCTAGGAATCTTGAGGGGAGTGACAATGCTCCAAAGGTGGATAGCGCTCCTCCAAAGGGGTAGACAAGTTTTATAACGGTCCCTGAGGCCTTATAGGGGAGCGCCAGTGCTCCTAAGGCTGATGTAGAGGAGCGCTCACCCCCAAAACCTTTGTTTAAGAGCTCGTCTTAGGTGTTAAGAGTTCCTTGACTTCAGTTAACCAATTCCTCTTCTCCAAATCAAGTGTATGAGATGTTTTAAGTGCCTCCTTAGTGTCGTCCTTATGAAAGTATGCTTAAACAATGTTTGCGACACTTATGAACAACTTGCGACACTTGAAAAAGTTGTAAGGAAGATGCAACACTTACGACAATTGAGAGGAACATGCGACACTTATCCAGTTGAGTAATTTTGACGTGTAACAATTAGCAGTGTCCACTTTCACATATGGAGTCCTGGTCTATCACCAGAGTTTTGATCCATAGTCAGTACATCCACCACACCAGCTAGATTCTAGAAGCCACATGGGTCTTGCTCCATGCGGTACAATTCAGGTATTGTGGTAGGTAATCACCTTAATATTTGAAGAATTTAAGCATGTTGTATTTAAGCTTATTTTAATTATAGAACGTCTGCTTGGACATTGTGCTTTTCCCCTGCTTCACCTTGGTGAGTGTTATCGATTTGCTAGTAAGTGGCCAACTTTCGGGAAAGGGTTGTAACTATGAATCCATTGAGGAGTCATTGTACCATTTCAAACCACACTTATCAATTTCCACTCATTGAATTCCCATCACAGTTCCCACTTCTAGTACCTTTGACTTTAGTGACCCGAGAAGGGCATGTACCTCATTTCATAGGAAGAAGGGGCAAAAGGAAGAGGGGGATTGATGCTGGTAAAAGATAAGAGATTGAAATATAAAACTTCTAGATTCTCTCCAAAACAGGTCTTGATAATGATGAACTACTTCTCTTAAAAGAATCGAAGACCTACAAAATATCAAATACATAATAAATATCCTTCTTGAATATAATACTAACACAAGTGAATTATAACGCTTTACATGGTTACCCTTATGGCACTTTATGGTCCTCTTATTTCAAGTGACATTGTGTTGCTTAGCCCCAAGCTAATCAATTCACTATTGGGAGTGCACACGTGTTTGGATAGTTAATTAATTAATAAATGGAAATAAATGGGCTTGGAAAAAGGTTTCATTGAGGAAGAAGGTGAATCACACCCCCTACAAAGGCAATGATAAATGAAATAATGCGAGTCCTTGTATGTCATGAAACTCATTGACCTATGAATTCTACCCCCATATCCACCTCATCATCCACAACATGAACTTGAAGGGGCATCCTTGGAAGCATACCCTAATTGATGGTTTTGGTCTACCCAATAGGACTTTTATGACACCCCTTCTATACCTAAACTTGGTCAATTCTATAGGGTCTTAGACCATTTTTTTAATTTGATGAGGTAGTTTTTCTAAACATGTTTAGGTTCCCTTTTTATTAGATGTGGTTTTCACATGCCATGATATTTTTAATTGAGATCCTTGGAGGGTGTTCATAATTTTTTTGTAGGACCTTGTTGGTGGACAGTTTTGGAGGAACAAGCCTAGCTTGGGATTCCATGGGAAATGAATCCCATAGGATGGATGCCAAGGTCCCCCATGTCGAATCATGATGACTTGGATTTGGAGGCCTAGAAGACATCATGGATGACCTTACCTAGCCCGTATTCCCAAAATGGCTTTCCTGGGAGGGGAAAAAAGTCACTTTTGGAAGCTTGGCATCACCTAGGGCTAGGATTTGGTGATGATGGAAGTGTTTCCCATTTACACATGGCACATTTTGAAGGAATGTTGGATTTGAACCCTGATGAAGAGACTTTCATTAATGACATGTGGCCTTTCGATGCCTATCCATGCATCCCCAACTCCAATGACTTGCTCCAAGTGTCAAAACGTCTCCCTAAAGGGGTGACATCATCTTGTTTTAGGGTTTCTAATGTGAAAAAGTGAAAATCAAATATTATTATTTGGTTTACATGGTAATATAAGGGTTCTCGACCCCTTATCTTATGTTTTACCCTAAATTGTGTGGAAAAACTATTTTTTAAACATTTTGTATAAGTAGAGATCATGTGAATCTCATTTCACAAAATAACTCTCCCATTGTGAGAACTATTTGGCTTAAATTTGCGCCCTCCTTGGGAAACCTCTTCTTTCTTGTGCATTTTTCTTGGTTTGTTTATGCTATTGGTTGAACAAGTAGTGTGCTACCTCTCTTGGAGATTTTCTTTGACATGTGTGGTGGATTTATCTTTGTAAGAGGAGATTTATCTTATCATTTATTGAACTAGGTAAGGATTTATCTTGTTGATTCTTCATTGCTTGGTTACAAGTTTAATATGCTATATTTCTATCATTTTTATCTAGAAGTTATTTATTGCACAAGGTTTTACTAGGAGAAGTAAAAGGGTTTACACCCTCCTAGTATATCCTAGTTAGCACTTGCTTCCCTTGGGGAGTAAGAGGGTTTACACCTCCAAAGAGATAACATTTTTATCTCTTTATTCATTTGAATCCATAACCCAATAGCTAAAGGAACCAATATAATTGCACTGGAGAAATAAAATATTGCATTGGTTAATGTGATTTTTTGTGATTTGGAGGTTGTATAAATTGGAATCAATTCTTTTCTCTATATCCTTGATTGAGCCCTGAGGGAATCATATTTAACTATGTACTTATTTATTCTGTTATAAATCTTCATCTATAGCCATTATGGATGCAAAAAACCTAACACTTTTTCATTCATAACTTGCTTTTCAACTGTCAAAATTTGCTGAGAGTTTGCAATATTAATCTACTTATCCTAGCACAACTTTTGGGTGGATTCTTTGTTAGTTTTGGTGGTTGGATTTACTGCTTTAGCAAATAGTTTTCTAAATCCATAAGGCTGATTTTTTTTTTATGAAAACACCTTCTATTACAACCTTGCTTCATTGCTGAAGTCTTATGCTTGCTTACTTGAGTATCACTAGCTTTATCTAGCTTATCTCTTGCATCATTTCTTGGAATTTTAGAAATTATTTAGCGCATTTAATACTTATTATCTTGATTATATGCATTGTTTATTACTTCTGCAATTAGGGACACCAAGATTAACTTTCCTGTCCACCTAACATTATACATATATGCTTGGATTATTCTTGTGTCTTGCGCAAGTATAACATTCTTTGCAGTTGTTCTTATCTCTTGGAAACCACTGGCTACCACCTGGACTCTTTCCCAATCCCTTATACATCTTCCATATTGACTTATAGGGGGAATTTCATTCATCTCTTCACTTTCCATCTCATTCCCCCTAGGGTCACCGATATTCCCCCCTTGAGGTGATTTCTTCATCTTTAAAGTGTTGAGAATACCTACCTAAGGTGACAGTGGGTAGGTGTTCTCTAAGTTGTCTCCATTTGGTGGTTGGGTCAGTATTTTCCCAACATACAAATTGTGCGATAATAGGATCCCACTAGTTGAAACTTGGTTCCCTGGATCCAATGCAGTTGATATTTCATCCATTTGAGGCCTATTTAGATTTTTATCACGAGTTGCAATGCTCCTCCTCAAGCCATTCAAAAACATGTTGGCAATTTGTTTAGGGGGCATACAATCCAAATCGAGTAGCATAAAGGAAATTAGTAAGCTCTTGCACTTGTTTTTTTCCAAGGACCATGTGACCACACTACCCACAATCTCCCTCTACAACTTTCTTGAAAATTTATCTCTTGTTCAGAAATTTCATCATGCCTCATTGAGTAAAACCCTACTTTATGAGATTCTCCAACAGATTCTTTTTTGAGAAATGGAATGATAGCAGAGAGGCCCCACCACTTGAAAACCGATGCCCTAAATCCAATGCAATTGACGGTTAGCCCATATGAGGTCCGCTTAGAGTTTTATTGTGAGTTGCAACTTTCCTCCTAAAGCCATTCAGGTACATGTTGGTAATTTTGTTCTGGGGCAAAAAATACAAACCAAGCTGCACAAAAAAGATATGTAAGTTCTTGCACGTATGTCTGGACAATTCCGACATGACCACACTACCATAATCACCCAACACAATGTTCTTGAAAATTGACCTCTTGTTTAGAAATTGCATTGGGGCTCACTGAACAAAACCCTAGTTCTGGATATCCTCCTAAAAATGATTTTACAGGCAATGGAATTATAGTGAAGGGGTCCCACTAGATAAAAAATGGTACCTTGGATCCAATGCAACTAACGATTCATCCATCTGAGGCCCTATTATATTTTTATCACGAGTTGCAACTCACCTCCTCAAGGCATTTAGGGACATGTTTGAAATTTTGTCCGAGGGATTAAAATCCAAACTGAGTAGAAAAATGGAGTTCTGAAAGCTCCCTATATATTTTTTTCCAAGGAATATGCGACCATGTTACCCAAAATTGCTCATCACAGTGTTATGAAAAATCGACCTCTTGTTCAGAAATTGCATTATGCCTCATTCAACAAAACACTAGTTCTAGAGATCCTCCAACAAATGATTTTCCTGAAAAGTGAATGACACTGGAAGTGACTCACTAGCTAAAACTTGATTCCTTAAATCCAATGAAACTGATGGTTCGTCCATCTGAGTCCCGGTTAGAGTTTTATCGTGATTTTCAACTCACCTCCTGAAGCCATTCAGGGACATGTTTGCAATTTAATCGAGGGGTATAAAATCCAAACTGAGTAGCATAATAGAGTTTTGTAATATCCCACACAACTGTTTATCCAAGGCCCAAGGGACCACGCTAATCATAATTTTTCGACGTATATTTCTTGAAAATCAACCTCTTGTTCAAAAATTGCACTATGCCTTATTGAGAAAACCCCTAGTTCCGAAGATCCTCAAAAAAATGTTTTTATGGGAAACAAAATGATAGTGGAGGTGCTCAAATAGCTGAAAATCAGTGCCTTGGATAAATTTCAACCGATAGTTTATCCATCCGAGTTTAGTTTAGAGTTTTATCATGGGTTTGAACTCGCCTCATTAAAGCATTCAACGACATGTTGGAAATTTGGTCCGGGGGCATAAAATCCAAACTAAGCAGCATAATGGAATTTTTTAATCTCACGCATGTCTATTTGGTCAAGGTCCATGTGACCACGCTACCCACAATCATTTGAAACAATGTTCTTGAATATCTACCTCTTGTTTAGAAATTTCACTATCCCTTAGTGAGAAATGTTTTTCTGGGAAACAAAATGAAAACAGAGGGGGCTCGATAGATCAAAATCGGTGCCTCGAATCCAAGGCCTAGTTGAAGTTTTATCGTGAGTTGAAACTCACCTCGTCAAGCCATTAAGGAACATGTTGGAAATTTTTTCTGTGGGCATAAAATCCAAACTGAGAAGCATAATAGAGTTTTGTAATATTCTACATGTCTATTTGGTCAAGGCCCACATGACCAAGATATCCATAATCGACTAGAACAATGTTCTTGAAAATCAACCTCTTGTTCAAAAATTGTAATGTGCCTCATTGACAAAAAACCTAGTTACGAATATCCTCCAAAATATGATTTTTTGGGAAACATGATGACAATAGAGGGACCCCACTAGCTTAAAATTGATGCCTCGGCTACAATGCAACCGATGGTTCATCCATCTAATGCTTGGTTAGATTTTTATCACGAGTTGCAACTCACGTCCTCAAGCCATTCAGGGACATATTGGAAATTTGTTCCGAGGGAATAAAATACAAAGAGAGTATCATAAAGGAATTTCATAAGCTACCAGACATTTGTTTGGCCAAGGCCCACGTGACAATGCTACCAACAGTTTCCTAGCATAATGTTCTTGAAAATAGAACTCTTGTTCAAAAATTTTATTTTGCCTCTTTCAGTAAAACCCTAGTTTCGGATATCCTCCAAAAAATGATTTTCAAGGCAATGGAATGATAGTGGACATATCCCACTACTTGAAACCCATTTCCCTATATCCAATGAAAATGATGGTTCATCCATCTGAGTCTCAATAAAAGTTTTATCGCGAGTTGCAACTCGCCTCCTCAAGTCATTTAGGTACATGTTGGAAATTTGATTCGGGGGCATAAAATACAAATTGAGTATCATAACAAAGTTTTGTAAGCTCCCACACATCTGTTTGGTCAAGGCCCATGTGACCACACTACCAAAATCTCCCAACACCGTGTTCTTGAAAATCAACCTGGTTCAGAAATTGGACTGTGTTTCACTAAGAAAAACCCTAGTTCCGAAGATCCTCCAACAAATGATTTTACAGGAAATGGAATGATAGCGAAGGGGACCCACTAGATTAAACCTGACACCCTAGATCCATTGTAATAAATGATTCATGCATTCGAGGCCAGTTTAGAGTTTTATCGTTAGTTTCAACTCACATCCTAAAGGCATTGAGGAACTTGTTAGCAATTTGGTTTGGTGGCATAAAATCCAAACTGAGTAGTATAACGAAGTTATGTAAGCTCCTACATGCATTTTTGGCCAAGTCCCAATGCACCATGCTACCCAAAATCACCAGACACAATGTTCTTGAAAATCGACCTCTTGTTCCAAAATTGCACCGTGCCTCATTGAGAAA
Organism: Picea sitchensis; assembly: GCA_010110895.2. Lineage (NCBI taxonomy): Eukaryota > Viridiplantae > Streptophyta > Pinopsida > Pinales > Pinaceae > Picea > Picea sitchensis. The sequence goes on along the minus strand of SNQJ01S0007234.1, from coordinate 148,007 downwards.
AACCCTACTTCCAAATATCCTCCAACAGACGCTTTTATGGGAAACTAAATGATAGTGGAGGGTCTCCACTAGATGAAACCTGGTGCCCTAGATCCAATTCAAATGATGGTTCATCCATTCGAGGCCCGGTTAGATATTTATCCCAAGTTGCAACTGACCTCCTCAAGTCATTCATGTACATGTTGGAAACTTAGTTCGGTGGCATAAAATCCAAGCCAAACAACATAACAAAGTTTTGTAAGCTCCCACACTTCTGTTTGGCCAAGTCCCACGGGACCACACAACCCACAATGTCCCAATGCAGATTTCTTGAAAATTGATCTCTTGTTGAGAAATTACACTGTGCCTCACTAAGAAAAACTATAGCTCCAAATATCCTCCAACAAAATTTTGTTTGGGTAGTGAAATGATAGACAAGGAGCCCCATTAGCTGAAACCCAGTGCTTATATCCAATGAAACTGATAGTTCGTCCATTTAAGGCCTGGTTAGAATTTTATTATGAGTTGCAACTCACCTCCTCAAGGAATTCATGGACATGTTGAAAATTTAGTCAGGGGGCATAAAATTCAAACCAAGAAGCATAACATAGTTCTATAAGAACCCACATGTCTATTTTGACAAGGTCCACACTACCCACAATCACCTGGCATAGTGTTCTTTAAAATAGATCTATTGTTCATAAATTACACTATGCCTAATTGAGTAAAACCCTAGTTCCAAAGATCCTCCAACAAATTCTTTTTCAGTAAATAGAATAATAGTCTCGGAACCCCACTAGTCGAAAAATGGTGCCTCATATATAATGTAATTTATGGTTTTTTCATCTAAGGCCTGGCTATATTTTTATCATGATTTGCAACTCACCTCCTCAAGGAATTCAAGGACATGTTGGCATTTTTTCTAGAGGTATAAAATACAAATATTCCAGCATAACAGAGTTTCGTAAGCTCCAACATGTCTACTTGGCCATGGTGCACATGACCACACTACGCACAATCACCTGACACAATGTTCTTGAAAATCAACCTCTTGTTGAGAAATTGCACTATGCCTCACTAAGAAAAGACCTAGTTTTGAAGATCCTCCAACAACATCTTTTTGGAAAATAAAATGACAATAGAGTGGTCCCTATAGATAAAACCTAGTTCCCTAGATCCAGTTCAATCGATGATTCATCCATATAAGGTCCGGTTAGAGTTTTATCACGATTTGCAACTTACCTTCTCAAGGAATTCAAAGACATATTGGCAATTTTGTTTGGGGGCATAAATTCCAAACCGAGCAGGTTAACAGAGTTTTGTAACCTCTCAAATGTTTTTTTGGATAAGGAGCATGCAACCATGCTACCCACAATCTCTTGGTATAGTGTTCTTGAAAATCAACGTCTTGTTTAGAAATTGCACTATGCCTCATTGAGAAAAATGATAGTTTCAGAGATCATGAAACAAACGCTTTTCTAGGAAACAGACCAACCCAACTAGTTGAAACCCCGTGCTTTGGATCTAATGCAACCAATGATTTTTCCATCCGAGGGTGGGCTAGATTTTTATGGTGAGTTGCAACTTGCATCATTAATCACTTAAGGGACATGTTGGAAATTTGGTCTAGGGGAAAAAAAATCCAAACTGAGCAGCATAAAAAAATTACGTAAGCTCCCGCATGTCTGTTTGGCCAAGGCCCATGCGACCAATCTAACGACAATCACCTGAAACATTATTCTTGAAAATTGAACTCTTGTTCAAAAATTGCAGTGTGCCTCACTAAGGAAAACCCTAGTTTCAGAGATCCTCCAATAAACAATTTTCCAAGCAATGGAATGATAATGGAGGGGCCCGACTAGCTAAAACATGGTGCTCCAGATGAAATTCAATTTACGTTTCGGTCATTTGAGGCATGGTTAGAGTTTTATCGTGAGTTGCAACTTGCCTCCTCAAGCCATTCAGGGACATGTTGGCAATTTGTTCTGCGGGCATAAAATCCAAAATGACTAGCATACATGAAATCCATAAGTTCTTGCATATTTTTTGCCCAAGGACCATGTGACCACACTACACACAATCTCCTGACAAAACATTCTTGAAAATTGATCTCTTGTTCATAAATTACACTATGCATTATTTAGAAAAACCCTACTTTCATAGATCATCCTGTTATCACACTAAGTTGCCTTGGGTCTTTTAGTTTGTTTTTATCATTTTTAAAAAGCATTAGATTCTTATTTTTTCTTTAAAATAAATTTCTCATCCCTTTAATGTTATCTTTGATATGACCCCTTTGGATGACTAAACCTTTGATTCATAGCTCATGTGTTGATCCTCAATTTGATTTTTGATCCTTAAACCCTTTTTAGCTCATGGTTTATTCTTTATGTCCCCTCTCATGATTCATCCCTAGGTTGATACCTCCCATGATTAGGATGATGTGACACACCTCTCTCCTCACTCATGACCTTACATGCATGCCTCATCACACCCACTTACCCGCCCAATCATTTTTTTATTTGGAAGCATTTCCCACTCAGCAGGCAGTTTCGTAGTGCCTGTCACATTTATTATTCATCCACTCCAAGTCATGATTTCCACGACTGATACCATGTCCCTCGTTTTCAGTGCCAGAAGTCAGTTGAAGTGCTTTCAAAAGATATTGCATTTATGCTCCTTGGTAACGGTTTCTAAATTTGAAAAGTTCAGCAGTTTTGCATTGTGTAAGTTTGCCAATTCCGATCAGGCGACTGCATGTCAACTAAATCAAATACTGTGAGAGATTTCAAGGCCGAAGTTTCCTCAATCTCATCCTAAGATCACGTTGAGGATCTCAATAGATGTCGACTTCATAGGTATCCTGTGCAACTTACTTTTCATATTAATTTTCATAGGATATTTGGAGCTCAGGTTTCAGTTTGTTAAGCTTGAAGGGTAGTAAGGGAGCCATATTTGCATACCTATAAACATCCTCGCTTGTGTCCATGGTCTAATTACTGTTGTTTGTTATAGCCTTTGAAAGTCACAACCCTGCAATAGCCTATCCTCTTTGTATGTGTTGCGATATGCAGAGGTGCTTCTCAAACTTTCTTTGATTATTCTTTACTTCCTTTCATCTTGTACAAAGAGTCATTTTTGGATTACCTCTTCACACTCTACACTCTGAAAGCCTATAAAAGTATGAAGGTCCATTTCTCATAGTCAAGCTTGTTTTTTAAGCACTGTTAATTTGGAGGGCCATGTTTTTGCATTTTAAACCTAAATTGAAGCTTTCTGTTCAATAACATCCCTTAAGCCTCTTAAGAACCCTCATTTTGAGTCACGGAGACCCCTCAGTCGAAAAAAGAACACAAAGGTGGGAAGATAGTTCAAACAAAACCTGTGGACATGTTCCTTTTTGACACAAAACCCATGGAAAGGGAGATGTTTCGAAGAGCAGGATGCCTCTCTTTCTACCAGAACATGCAGAGAGGCCACCCAGAAGTAGAAAAAAAAATTTCATTAAATTTTGATTTCAAGAAAACTAGAGTTGGAGATTTGGAATTTGAGGTAACTGAAGCCTCCATCTCAGCTGCAACAGGGATCCCCATTTTAGGTGAAAATTGGTTCAAGGCCATGGTATTGAGTTCACCCTTCGTTAAATATCTCTTCAATCTTGAATACCGAGCCAATGATTTATCTAAGAGTATGCCAAGGAATCAGTTGATCGACTAGTTTGGAAAAATGTTGAAAATCATACAGAGATATTTTAGTTGTGAAGGGAGATTTAACACCTTGTATCATTACCATATAAGGTTGTTGTTACATTTTAATGGTAAGGTTCAGATGAATTTTCCTTATTACCTGCTGATAAGTATAAGAAAAATTTCATATAGGGTGCAAGCCAAATCTAAGGATGCAGATTCTAGTCTTTTCCACTCTGGACTTATCAGGATGCTTGTCTTTGAAGAGCTGGGAAAGAAAGAGATTTCTTGGGAGCATTTTTTGGTTACTTCTCACTTCAAGTTGGACCCAACACCTACTCCCGAATCACATATCACAGGTCCTTCATCACCTACCAGTACTAAAGTAGGGATCAACCAGAAGAGAAAGGGCAGAGCCCCTGTTTCAGAGATCAACAAGCAGGTTAGGGAAGCTAAGGAGGAAGTGTGTCCTTATCCAGACAGAGATTTATCACCACCACCTCCACCAGGGTTAGAAGAAGTTCCTTCTTATACCAAGGTGACATCTAAAAAAAGGAAGAATCTTCTCTTTCCCTCTCCTCCTCTAACAGTTGAAATCAAGGGTAAAAGACCTTTCACTAGGTCATCAATTCCTAAGGGGGTTTTCAAAGAGAAGTCTTTACCAGAAACCCCTATGCATAAGAAGAAAGGGAAAGGCGTTGAAAAAACTATAGAAAAAAACAAGAAACCCCTGTACAGAAAATCAATGGTAAAGGTACCAAAATACCTTTGGAGAGGAAATATGAAATCCCTGTGAAAGATTGTGAAAAAACTATGAAGAATAAAGAAGAGGTTGTTGATCAAGAGAAGAAGCATAAAGGAAAAGGTTTTGAGAAGGTTGATGAAACATGCAAGGAAACTCCTGTACATATGGAAGAAAAGGACGAGAAGAATCATGTTGAGATTGCACATGTCCCCAACCCCCTTGGCGGTCAGACCTTCAAGAGACTTATCAGACAACTTAAGGAGTCAAGAAAATAAGTGTCTCAATTGAAAAGGGAATCCATATCTAAGAGAGCCAAGTAGATAGAGCTTATGTAGGGCTATAGTGATACCCTTGACTTGGAAACATTTGTATCAAGAAGGGTTCAACCCCTTCATAGGCAGCTGTAGAACCTCTACAGGTAGAACAGAGGATTCCAGGCTCAGAATAGGAAGTTAAAGGTAGAACTGAAGCAATTCCAAGATGAGGTAACCCAAAGGAATTTATAGGTGTTGGTTGAGGCTTCCATTGAAAATGACAAACCAATAGCTAAGGAGAGAACAACTACACTAAAGAATCCTACCAGTGCTAAGAAGAAGAAGTCTATTGAGTCAAGTGAAGATACTCTTTCCACCAGAAAGAGTGTGAGGCTAAGTGTTAAAATGAAAAAGTAGTTGGTAGTCGTAAACCCCATTTTTGAGAATTGTTCCTTTTTGGGAAGGTTAAATGATATGGGGAAAAATCATGAAGCTGGGTAACACTTTCGTGACAATCGGGTCTCCAAAATTTCTAACCGCAATTTTTCGGCCGAAAATTAATTTTTTCGGCCGAAACTATTTTTCGGCCGAAAATTTTCATGTCAAATTTAACGGTGCCCTCAAAATTCGTGTACAATGTTTTTTGGATGAATTATTTTCCCTTGGTAAGCATATTTCGGCTAAAATACTTTTCGGCCGAAACGTTTAATTTTTAATGGATTCCGTTAGAAACTAGATTTCGGCCGAAAGAATATTTTGGCCGAAAACCTTAAATGAGAGTGTTTGCAGGAAACTGCAAATTCTCTCCATCTTGCTTCATCTTTGGAGGTAGCGGACTCCTACAAATACTCAGAATTTAGTTTGAGAATTGATACGAACATTTTTAAAATTGAATCTACTTTCATTGGGTATAATTTGTTTTCATTTTCATTGTTTTTATCTAATTTTATTTAATTTTATAAAAAAATCACTGCATAATATTTTTAGGTGAGATTATGATTCACTGAAATGAAAAAACCATATCTCTAAATATACACAACGGAAAATTATGAAAAAATTATATTCATAATTGTTAAAATGTTCTCTTCAAAAGGGTATTTTTAGATTTTACTTTTAAGTAAAAATTAAGATAGATACAAGGTGTAGAAACATAAGTGTTTAAAATATGCAACGTTTTCAACTTGGTAAACTTAAAAAAATTATAGAAATTATAATATTGATCCATTAGATTCAAAATTATAGTCATAATAAAATAGAGTCTCTGTAGATTGTTGCAGTATATTTCATTTCTTAAAAACATAAGTTTAATAATAGATACATTGTTGTGGAAAACAATAATTCATTATCATTCATTTCATGTTTNGTTTGAGAATTGATACGAACATTTTTAAAATTGAATCTACTTTCATTGGGTATAATTTGTTTTCATTTTCATTGTTTTTATCTAATTTTATTTAATTTTATAAAAAAATCACTGCATAATATTTTTAGGTGAGATTATGATTCACTGAAATGAAAAAACCATATCTCTAAATATACACAACGGAAAATTATGAAAAAATTATATTCATAATTGTTAAAATGTTCTCTTCAAAAGGGTATTTTTAGATTTTACTTTTAAGTAAAAATTAAGATAGATACAAGGTGTAGAAACATAAGTGTTTAAAATATGCAACGTTTTCAACTTGGTAAACTTAAAAAAATTATAGAAATTATAATATTGATCCATTAGATTCAAAATTATAGTCATAATAAAATAGAGTCTCTGTAGATTGTTGCAGTATATTTCATTTCTTAAAAACATAAGTTTAATAATAGATACATTGTTGTGGAAAACAATAATTCATTATCATTCATTTCATGTTTAATGAATATATTGTTAAACAATTTTCAAATTGACATATCAAATCTTGATAAAAAAAAATTGAAAAATAGTCATTGGAAAGATAACAAAATTATTTACAAGTTTTGATTTTACTGTAAAGTGAAATTCTAAATAAAAAAAATACTTTTGTATGCCGGAAGTTGAAGAACTTGTGAAAATACAGTTTTTTTTTGTCATAAAACAAGCAAAAGTGTTACCCAGGTTCATGATTTTACCCTATGTACATACTATTTTTTCCACCTATACAGACTTCTAGGTGTTTATCTCTATGAATTTTGAACTTTTTCTAAGTGCTAGCTTCACTCAGTGGTAAAGGCACCTAAGTAAAATGATTTTTTCATCATGGAAGGACACAAACTGCTCTGCACACGTTCAAGAGTCAAAGACATTGTTTTTTGGCATAGCTACCCAAACCCGTATGCAGACGCAGCGTAAGTGGAATTCCGTAGAGGCACTGTGTAATATTTCACAGAGCACAGAATTGGCATACAGGCTCTACCCACAGGTGCTACGTAATATTTAGCAGGGATCAGGTTTACACACAGGTGCAACACAGGGGCGCTACCTACAGGCACTACTCAATATTGCAACAGAGGACAAATGTTGGCACAGATATGCAGCACAGTGGCGCTACCTTCTCTCCTTGTTCCATTTGAGGGGGCGCTACACAGAGTTTCTACCCAAGGGAGTTGCCAGTAAACACCAGGGATCTAGGAAGACTAAGCCAACAATTTTGGATAAGTTAACGATGGAGTAAATGACAGAAGTAGAAGTTGGCATTCAGAGGACAACTACATGCTCCAAAGGGACACATGGAAAAATAGGAGTTGAGCAACAAAAGAGGATCAAATCAATTAGAAGCATGATTGGATTAGTCACCAACACTTCCCTGTTTTATAGCATAACTTGTTATCTTAGTTGTTAGAATAAATAAATGTTTAGAGATTTTTAAGGAAAAGAGGCCAGCTCGTACCTCCAACTGTTGCCTCCCTTTCTTGTTATAAATAGATAGATCAATTGCTTTAGCAGGTTCGGATGGTTGAGAAAGGCTCCCTAAACTATAATATTTTGGATAAAGTGACTGTGATCTAGTGTGTACTGGACTTAAGACTTTTTGACTAATAGAAATCGTCTTCTATTTCAGACTATCTCCTTCTAATGCTAAATGTTCATATTTGAATGCTTTATATGGATAACTGTGGTAATGATATGATGGATGTTTGATCATTTTATTGTCATGGTGTTTATTTAGCTCCTTATTTTATGATTTCAAGAAGATCTTGTTTTAAGAAACTTTCTCTCCTTATTTAGCTCCTTATTGTGGACCTGATGTTTGTAGTATCCCTTACATTCCTCTCATTCAAGTCTTCTTTTTGTCCACATTTACTCCCAAACTACTGGTTGAAGTTAATCAAGACCTTATTTGTTGGTACATGTTATCCCTGTTTCTGAGTTAGGATATTATCATTTCGAGTTTTTCCATTCGACCTTTCAAAAAAACACTCATACTTTCACATATAATCTGATGGGTACTATGCTTACCTTCCTTGCAATCAGAAGGTGAATCCTAGTGCTAACACATCCAACAAATGATTTTTCAGGTAATAGAAGGACAACAAAGAGGCCCCACCACCTAAAACCCAGTGCCCCAAATCAAATGCAATCAAGAATTCGTCCATCTGAGGCCCTACTAGAGTTTTATAATGATTTGCAACTCACCTCATCAAGCCATTCATGTACATTTTGGCAATTTGGTTCGGGGGCATAAAATCCAAAAGAAGTATAACAAAGTTTTGTAAGCTCTCACACATCTATTTGGCCAAGGCCCACGTAACCACACTACAACAATATACCAACACAATGTTCTTGAAAATCAACCTCTTGTTCATAAATTGCAGTGTGCTTCATTTAGAAAAACCCTAGTTTTAGAGATCCTCCAACAAATGATTTTTCGAGCAACGAAATGACAAGGAAGGGGACCCAATAGTTGAAACCCAATGCCCTAGATCGAATGAAACTAATTGTTTGTCCATCCAAGGCTCGGTTAGAGTTTTATTATGAGTTGCAACTCCCCTCCTCAAGGAATTTAGGGATATGTTGGCAATTTGGTTTGGGGGCATAAAATACAAACTGAGCAGTATAACAAAGTTTTGTAAGTTTTGTAAGTTCTGTTTGGCCAAGGCCCATGTGACAACACTACCCAAATCGCCTAACACAATTTTCTTGAAAATCGACCTCTTGTTTAGAAATTGCACTGTGCCTTATTGAAAAAATCCCTAGTTCCAAAGATCCTCCAGAAAACATTTTTGGGGGTAACAGGGCTCCACTAGTTGAAACCTTGTGACCAGGATATAATTCAATTGGTGATCGTCCATCTGAGGCCCAATTATATTTTGATTTCGAGTTGCAAATCACCTCCTCAAGCCATTCAGGGACATGTTGGAAATTTATTCTAAGGGCGTAAAATCAAAACCGAGTAGAAAAATAGAGTTTTGTAAGATCCCACATGTCTGTTTGGCCAAGGCCCATGGTACCACACTACCCACAATCTCCCCACACAAATTTATTGAAAATCAAGCTCTTATTCAGAAATTGCACTGTGCCTCACTAAGCAAAACCCTAGTTTTGAAGATCCTCCAACAATGTTTTTTCTAGGAAATGGAGTGAAAGCAGAGGGGCCCCGCTAGTTGAAAATTGTTTCCCCAGATCCAATGAAATCGACGTTTCTTCCTTCTGACACTCAGTTAGAGTTTTATCATGAGTTGCAACTCTCCTCCTCAAAGCATTCAGGGACATGTTGGCAATTTGGTTTGGGGGCATAAAATCCAATCCAAGCATCATAAAAAAGTTCCATAAGCCCCCACACATATTTTTGAACAAGGTGAACATGACCACTCTACCCACAATCACCTGACACAATGTTCTTGAAAATTGACCTCTTGTTCAGAAAGTGCATCGTTCCTCATTGCACAAACTCGTAGTTCAGGGGATACTCCAACAAATGATTTTATGTGAAACATATTGATAACAGAGGGGCCCCACTAGATGAAACCTGTTTCCTTGGATCCAATGCAACTGACAATTCGTCCATCTAAGGCTCGGTTAGAGATTTATCGTGAGCTGCAACTCGCCTCCTCAAAGCATTCAGGGACATGATGAAAATTTGTTCTAGAGGCATAAAATATAAACCAAGTAGCACAACAGAGTTCTGTAAGCTCTAAAATGTCTATTTTTCCAAGGCCCACATGACCACGCTACCTACAATTTCCCGACATAATGTTCTTTAAAATTAACCTCTTTCTCAAAAATTGCACTATGCCTCTCTAAGAAAAAACCTAGTTCTGAATATCCTCCAACAAATTATTTTCCAAGAAAAAAATGACTTATGAGGGGACCCACTAGCCGAAGCTCGGTGCCTTGGATTCAATGTAACCTATGGTTCATCCATCCAAGATCAAGTTAGATTTTTATCGCGAGTTGCAACTCACCTTCTCAATGCATTCAGGGACATGTTGGCAATTTGGTCTAGTGGCATAAAATGAAAAATGAGAAGCATGAAGGAGTATTGTAAGAGTCCACACATCTCTTTAGAAAATTCCTAGGTTCCCATGCTACCCACAATTTCTAGACTTAGTGTTATTGAAAATCGACCTCTTGTTCATAAATTGCACTATGCCTCATTGAGAAAAACCCTAGTTCTAGAGATTCTCCAAAAAAATATTTTCTGTAAAACTAAATGATAGCGGAGGGGCCCCATTAGCTAAATCTTGGTGCCCGAGATCTAATGCAACCAATAGTTCAATGATATGCGCCCCTATTATAGTGTTATCACGAGTTGGAACTCACCTCCTAAAGTCATTCAGGAACATGTTGGTAATTTGGTTTGGGGGCATAAAATTCAAATCGCGTTTCATAATAGAGTTTCATAATCTCTCGAACTTATGTTTGTCCAAGGCCCACATGACCATGGTACCCACCATCGCTTGACACAATGTTCTTTAAAATCAACCTCTTGTTCATAAATTGCACTCTGCTTCATTTAGCAAAACCTTATTTTTCGAGATCCTTGAATAAATTCTTTTCTGGGAAACAAAATGACAGTGGAGGGGCCCCACTAGTTGAAACCTGGTGCCCCAGATATAATGGAATCGATAGTTTTTTCATCTGAGGCCTTTTTATAGTTTTATCACTAGTTGAAACTTACCTCCTCAATCTAGTCAAGGACATGTTAGCAATAAAACTAGACCTAAACAATGACCATGACATAGGCATATACCTATACCTAAACCATGAACTAGATATAGACCTATACCTACACCATTACCATGAACTAGACCATGACCTAGACCATAGAAATACAGGGCATGACAATGCAAAGCATCATAAGGCAATGTCTAGGTATAAGTCTAGGTCTAGGTATGGAAATTTAAGGCAAGGTAATGCAAGGCAAGGAAAGGAAAGGCAAGGTAATGAAATGAAATGGAATCAAGGAATGACATGGCATAACATTGCAAGGAAAGGCATGACATGGGAAGGAAAGGAAAGGAATGACATGGGAAGTAAAGGCATGTCATGGCATTACATGGAAAGGTAAGGCATGACATGGAATGGAAAGGAATGACATGACATGGTGAGGAAAGGAAATTCAACAAAAGGAAATTAAACACAAGGCAATGAAAAGAATGACATGGTAAGGCAAAGCATGGCATGGCACAAAAATGTAAGACGTGGCATGTAAATTCAAGGAAAGGTAGGGAAATACAAGTCAAGGCAAGTTAAGGAAGGGCTAGACATGGCTTGACAAGGCAAGGCATGACAAGGAAAGGTCTAGGTATAGGTCTAGGTGTAGGTATGCCAAAGAAAGGAAAGGAAATGAAAGTAATGGAAAGTAAATACAAGGCATGGAAAGGAAATTCATGTCATGGACAGTCAATTCAAGGTATGGCATGGCATGGTAAGGCAAGGAATGGCATGGAAAGTCAAGGAAAGGCATGACATGGAAAGGAAAGGAAATGCAAGGCAAGAAAAGGAAATTCAAGGGAAGAAAAGGAAATGAAAGGAAAGACAATCAAAGATAAGGAAATGCAAGACATTTTAAGGAAAGAAAAGACAAGGAAAATCCAAGGCAAGTCTAGGCAAGAAAGTAAAGTAAATGTAAGGTAAGGAAAATCTAGGAATTGATCAAATTCTTTGTTGTGGACACTCCATCCACTTGGAATTTTGCACATTTATCCATGGAGTTGGATACATTGGAATTCACACATGTGGAGTGGTTACATTCATGCACATTATTGGAGGGAACATTTTGTGTGGCCACTTGGCATTTGAATTGGCTCGATGCCTATTTTTGGTGGTGTTTCCCCTTCATGAGCGTTATTTGGTTTATACTACTAATATTTTTGGATGAGGGAGAATTTCTTTGGAGATGATAATGTCCACATGTTGTAACATGGTCAACCATGGATTGAGGAGAGATATAACTAATCCATTATTATAATATTTATTTGACTTTTCATGGAGTTACTTGAAAAATAATAATATTTTATTGTATTAGAGAAGAGAATCACTCTATAAATAAGAGCTCTCTCTCCCCATTGTAAAGGGTGGAGAATTTGAGGTATATTTTCATTTGATGTGAGGATTTATTGTGCACTTATATTTTATTTGTTGGTTTTTCATTAAGAAACCCTTGTAACATGTTGTGTTTTCCATTATAATGAACAATGCTTCATTTTGGATAGAGTAATGTGAGGTTTCAACCCTCTTATTTGTATTTTGATTATGTTATCCTACATGATTCTTATTATTGGTTCCTAGAGTCTTTACTAGGATGGGAATTCAATATTTGTTCAAATTTAGGTCCTTGAGAATCATTAATTGCGTATGAATTTAGCACTTAGAAATATTTTCCACCATAAGAGATTCATTAATGAGTAACATAAGTATTTATAATCCCTTTAGAAAAAATGAACTATTTTTACTTACATAGACTTCCTTAAAACTTTAAAAAGTAATTAATCAAATTAAATAAATTATTACAATGATTAGTAAAGTAATACACTCCAAATATATTTGAATACTCAACCAAATTGAGAAAACATTTATTCCATTTCATCAAAATTTCATAAATCTATCCAAAAATTGTGAAATAGTTGCTAGAACCTAAAACATCTTTGTATAGTCTTCAATGCACATCTCCTATAATAAGTCGATTTATTGAATAACATAAAGTTAATTATAGTTTCTATTAGTTAAATGTAAGATATTGAATGCACAAACTCATCAAAATCTACATCAATGTGTTAAGTGATCCTTCTATCTTTCGATATATGAGTTTCTCCTTCCAACTATTGAAAAACAATATTCAACTTATCATACTAGGAGATCTTAAATTGAAGGTTATAGGATATTTTGAGTTTGAAATTTCATCTTCTCATCATGTATTCATTATCCCAAAGCCATCCATAATCCCAAAGTGTGCATTTATTTCATCTCATGGATTATTTTGTTCATGTTCATGTTCATGTTCATGATGTTCATGTAGGTTTCTGCCTTTCTAAAACAATGTAAATCTACATTTCCTAGGAATATCCTTGTAGTGGCATTTTTATGTGTAATTAGTTCTTAGAAGAATATCTAGATACAAAGTTGTTTCTATTTATTGTTTCTGAGAGTTATATTTTGAGAATAGATTTCTTTAAATCGATTTAGAATATATTTATTTCTTGCAATTTCTTATATAACCAAAAAGAGTGGAAATTGAAACACTTTGAAATTCATACATTCATCAACATAAAATGAGAAAAAAAACGAGATTCATAAAAAATGTGATATATATATATATATATATATATATATATATATATATATATATTCAACATCATCTAAATTGTACATTTTTACAAAATGACACATTGTTCCCAATATACAAAACGACAACAAGTTCCCTAACATAAAAAAAAACAAAAAACATATGGTGGTCTAGATAAAAAATTGCAGTCATTGGTCACTCACTGACCACTTCCACCCTCACCACCCTCAGGATCATCTTGAAAATCGATATTTATTCTCTTTCTCGAAGAAGTACCTCGAGTGGTTTTTCATATGGGTGTGGTTCATCGCTCTAGAGACTGTACAAAGGAAAAACATTGTTATAAGTTTTTTTTTCCACAATGAATTAAAATACTTACGAAATGATACTTTGTAATTCAACATAAGACAACTCACAGTAGATGGTAATGGCAATCATGAGGGTGTTACTTCCCTCGATGAGTCTAATATCTCAATGATTCCACCTTGCATCAATTAAAAGGATCAAATCATGAAGTTTAAACAAATATGCATAAAATCAATTCCATTCACGATACATAAAAATTAATCATAAACACATTATCTCACCATGAATATCTTGCACATTGATGGAGAGTCGTTGAAAGGTGGAGTGCTCAACTGTACAACCTACTCTAAGGAAACATCTACTCTGGTAGCCTCAGTGGATGGAAAATATGGAAATGGTGGTGGGGGTGGGTGGCATACAGGTGCATACACTATGGATGGATGCGATGGAAGAGGTGGTGTTGGTGGGTGTCCCATGGGAGAAGACACTGAGGATGCATGTAATATGAAATATGGTGGGGGTAGTTGGTGATGAACCCCACGAGATGTACAAGTGATGGAATAATGCTTGGTCTGGAAATAGTTAACCCAATATGAGTGGTCGAGTGCCCAAGGAATGGACTATTAATGTAACTGGTGAAAATATCAGTAGCTTGCATACATATTAATAATATTGTTATTAGTACCAAATAGTAAAAATCAACAACATAAATACAACAAAATTGAGACTTAAATGAGATTTAACTCAACACATGACACCTGTGAAGCAAGTGAATTGTCCATCCCATGTGGACATTACTAGACACCACCTTCTCCCACAACCTGTAGAAACAAAAGAACATTATAAATTTGAGGATGCCAGAAAATAAAGAAATCAGTATGGTGAATTTATCAAATGTGACACATACCTGTGTATGCGGTACACCGAATGAGAAGGATACCTCTACTGCTACATTAGTGGTGGAGACTGATGTTGATGCATCTATTTGTGTAGAGGGTCTTCTATACAGACATAACAACTGCAAAATATCAAAATAAATACACATAATACTATATAAATATATAAAAATGAATAACATAGAGATGGTTAAGATACTAACCTCCTCCATGAATCTCTAATTTCCACTGGCCTGCATAGGCCCATAGTAAGTCTATTCGCAGATCGAGCATCTGTGAGGCTCACATGAACGAGTTATCTATCTGTGTGCCCTATCCTTGTTGCACTTTGATATAGGGTTTGAAGGTCTGAATCCTCTGTTAATGTCACTAGAAGGCACCTCTTGCCAACATTGTGCAACAAAACTACCATGTTGAACTAGACTCCAAGTCAAGGCTGATATAGCTACATGTTCCTGCTACAGGCTCTCTACAATGGGAGGATGTTGGGTAGGGGGATCAGACCTTCGCCTAGGGAGACGAGTACCTACAACCCACCCCATGGAAATCACTAATGTCAAATTAGTTCAAATGTATTTCTAATTATGATACCCTCGACCCACCCCATGGAAATCACTAATGTCAAAGTAGTTCACATGGTTACCCAAAATAAATTCTTCCATTAATTTTCTAATACAATATAAAGGCACATCCATGATATTGCAAGGAGGTTTATCAAAGACAATGAGCTACCTATCCATCCATTTTTTAAGAAATTATGGGTGGATGCACCATTCCATACAAATGTGTTTCTTGTGGATAGGTGGTTGTTGTCTAGTTCGAGGGTCAATAAAAAGAGATATCAACTCGTGTTTTGAAATACCCAAGTCTCTAACTCATTTTATATCGAGTCTAGTCCTATATAATTTGAACATCCTATCCCATTATTAAAAAATAGAAGTAAATTTCCCTTGGGCACTTGCAATGGACGATACAATAGTGTCCAATGAAGTGGCCAAGGACAATTGGATAGGTCCCCTTATGGCCCTTAATTTATGCATAAGTGATCTCAATGTGGCCAAACCCTCATCAATCTGTGTGTTTATGTTTGTTGGTTGTTTAGGATTGGGTTTTTCGTCACCTTGGTCTGCTTGTGTGCAATTTTTATTGTCTATAGGTTCCATTTTATAATATCCTTCAATTTAACAAGGCATGGCATATAAATTATGTCGATTTTATTTAATTAAATAGAAAATTACAAAAACCATCCATACATATTTTAAGGGTAAAATCATGAAGATGGGTAACACTTTCGTAAGAATCGGGTCTCCAAAATTCCTAGAGGCATTTTTTCGGCTGAAAAAATGTTGCTAGGAATTTTTTCGGCCAAACATTTTTTGGCCAAACAATTCCATGTCAAATTGAACGATGCCTTGACGGACCCCTCGAAATTCGTGTACAATATTTTTTGGATGAGTTTTTTTCCTGTGGTAAGCATATTTCAGTTGAAATACTTTTCAGCTGAAAGATTTATTTTTAATGGATTCTGTTAAAAACTAGGTTTCGGTTGAAAGAATATTTCGACCGAAAACCTGAAAATGGGACTGTTTGCAGGAAACTGCAAATTCGCTCCATCTTACTTGATCTTTGAAGGTAGCGGAATCCTACAAATACTCAGAATTTAGTTTTGGAATTGATACCAACATTTTTAAAATTGAATCTACCTTCATTGAATATATTTTGTTTTCATTTTCATTGTTTTTATCTAATTTTATTTAATTTTATAAAAACATTACTCCATAATAATTTTAGGTGTGATTATGATTCCTTGAAATGAAAAATTCATATCTCTAAAAATACATAGTGGAAAATTATGAAAAATTTATATTCATAATCCTTAAACTGTTCTCTTCAAAAGGGTATTTTTATATTTTACATTTAAGTAAAAAATAATATAGATACATGGTGGGGGAAATCATGTGTTTAAAATCAGTGACGTTTTCAGATTGGTCAAATTCAAAAAATTCTAGAAATTAGAATATTCATCCATTTGATTCAAAACTATAGTCATCATAAAATAGAGTCTCTGTGGATTGTTGTAGTATATTTCATTTGTTTTCATTTGTCAAAAACAAAAGTTTAATAATGGATACATTGTTGGGGGAAAAAATAACTCATTATCTTTCCCTTCATTTTTACGGAATATACTATCAAACAATTTCCAAATTGACATATCAAATCTCAATAAAATAAAATTGAAAAATAGTCAGTAGAAAGCTAACAAAATTCCTCACAAGTTTTGTTTTTATAGTAAAGTAAAATTATAAATAAAAAAAATACTTTTGTTTACCGGAAGTTGAAGAACCTCTCTCTCTCTCTCTCTCTCTCTCTCTCTCTCTCTCTCTCTCTCTCTCTATATATATATATATATATATATGTGTGTGTGTGTGTGTGTGTGTGTGTGTGTGTGTGTGTGTGTGTGTGTCATAATAATAACCAAAAGTGTGACCCACGTCTGTGATTTTTATAGAGATTAAAATAAAAATAAAATAATTTTTTTTTTTTTTTTTTTTTTTTTTTTTTTTTTTTTTTATTTTTAAAATATTATGCAATGTAAGAAAATTGTTAAGAGATTAAAATAAAAATAAAATAATCACGATAAAATAATCATATTTCTTGTAAATTCTATATAGTTATTTTTAAAGGGGAAATATTATGCAATGTAAGAGGTGAATCTCTATGAATTCTCTAGATGATATTTCTATAGAAAATTAGAAATTTATATAATTTAGATTCTTATAGAATATATTAAATTAATTGAATAAAACTAAAAATTACTACACTGGGAGAAAAGGAAGAGAAATCAAGCATTCCTGGCTTGACTTGGATACATCAGAAAGATCTTATATTTTCTTTCTTCTTTTCTCCTTCTCTCTATTTTCTCAATGAAGGGAAAAATGTGATGCGTGATCTATGAAAATGGGCACAAATCACGCATGTCGTCCCTTAAAAAGGGCATGACAGAGGAAATTGCATGATCTATTAAGAACACACACCCATTCTTAGGAATGCACACATGTTCTTAAGAATTCACATGCATTATTTCCAATGTGCCTATGTGGCATGATGAGTGGAGGTTTGGTTTTTTCCAAACCTATAGCATATGGAATGCGTGCACATTCCTACTGTTAGAATAATAGGTGTGATTATTTCACCGTAGACAATATAGAAATATTGTCACCCAACCATAGGCACAAAGGCCACCTCGAGCACCTTAACCTTGATAGAGAGAATAATTACGAAAGAAAACCCTAGAACCAATAGCCAACCAAGGTAGCGTACCTCTCTCCAAAGATATCATACTAGGAAGAAATTCCAAACCATAACCAAGGAGAAAGTCCAACCATAACCAAAGACCAAGTCACGACTGCAACAACCACAACACTCCTACAGTCATGTGTACCGTTTTTCCTTATGCAGTTGTTAGAGAGAGTGAGTCCAAATGAGCTCTAACACCCTCTATTTATACTTATCCAACTCACTTGACTCGGCCGACTTCTCGTCCTGGAGGCTAATAAATCATTATTTATTATTCTCTTGAGACAACCTGTCTTATAGAGTTATTATCCAACGTTTTAGGATTTCTCTTGCTTCTCGTAATATTCTAGTCTCATAAAAGGTTACATGTAGAGGTTAATACCTCTTGCAACTACAATAATATCAACACTCCATCCTATCTAGGGAGGTATTAAAGGCAATGGTCTTGAGCACAAACATACCATTCAACTGGTAGCAACAACATAGCCACATAGTATATCTCATGATCACATCGCGAGCACCATCACCTCTATCAGTATCATCTGATAACATTAATTGCATCATCTCTCGAGGCCATACTCCATCTGAGTAATCGATCATGACGTTGGAAAAGTCAGTCACTCAACAAAGTGATACAATGACCATTATTATAATCCATACACACATCCTAGAAGAATAGTTGTCCCAATAGATGATAAAATCTACACAATGGGATACAAGGATCATTCTTCTAATCTGGACCTACTTCCTAGAAGAATGTTAATCCTCCCATATTCTAAAATCCACCCTATGGGATACAAAGACCATACCTACAGGAATTCCAATCTCAAAATATTTTCTAATCGGGTCATATGTACCATACAGATCAATATCTACCCATATGACTTAGAAAATATCGTTCCTAAACCATTTTCCTAATCAAACCACAATTTGTGCCTTAGGAAAAATACCAGTCCATGATACGTCAAAAATCTTTCAACCTGGACAATTCTCCATATAGAGAATTCCTATCCACCAACAATCTATTATGTCTGGACCATTCTCCCCCTAGAGAATGTCTATCCACCAACACACTGACTATCCATCTAGCTTGCAATCATCTCCAGCACTAGTGTTAGTTTCCATTGCATTCATATAGTAATATATTGTTTCTATAATTCCATCCAATAGAACACGACCATGTCCATCCATCGTAGTATACAACTATTATCCACTAGTACACAACCACTCCTAGTAGCACACGACTACTAACAAAACTCAAGGAATAGAGATAATGGCCTAGAACTGAATGAAATCTGGATCCCCTTAATAAAAAGGAATAAGAATTAATCAACTTTAGAAAAAACCCTAATTTTGTAAAAACTTCGAACACATGATTAATCATTCTTAAATACTAAAAACACTTAAACCTTTTAATTTAAATCCATCTTTATAAATAAAAACTTTATTAAAAATAAAAATAATTTTAAAACAACATTGTAATACTCTCATTAAAAGATTAAAAACAAAACTTTAAAAGATCTTTAAATAACTAAACAACATTAAAAATTAAAAATGAATTGAAAATTTTAAAATAAAATTAAAAAACCTAAAAATAAATTAAAAAATAATAAACTGAAAATAAAAATTATGAATAAACTTAATTATCTAATAATGAATTAGGGTTCTTCCAAAGCTATCTTTTAAACTCTCCTCTCTCCAACTAGCACTTATATGAAGCGTCTCTCCTTAATCATAACCCAGACACCTTGTCCTGAAGATGCATCCTGATATGGAACTGAAACGTCGACTATCCATCAACAAAACTTTGGTCTTTCCGAATAGAACAGAAAACCCTCACCACAGAAATATCATTGAACATACATATACTGTTGAGAGACATACAATATCCACATTAGTCATATCATATGATATCAACTTGTATAAACAATATCATGATAGAAAATGAGTCATATGGGCCATTCTTCCACTCACATCTATGAAATGTGGAAGAGCATTTTCCATCGGAAATTTAAACATCAGTCATGTGTTATCTAGACTATTATTCCCAAGCATAGAAGAATAACTGACCTTCATTTTTTAACCTGGACCATTCAACCTAACTAGGCCATTCTTTCGGCACTAATCACAGTGCAACCTGGAGAGAATGAGTCTTCCCTAGGAAATGACTGTCCATGATTACTAGACCTGGACCATTCAACCTAACTAGGCCATTGTTTTGACATGATTCATAGTGAAACCTATATTGAATGAGTGTCCCCTTAGGAAGGACTGCCCCTCATTGTTGAACCTGGACCATTCAACTTCTCCCTTCTGGTCTTTATCATGTAGAAATAATTCTTTATGTCAATGTGGTTCGACCTATCATGGAATATCGGGTTCTCTAAGAGTTTTACACAGCTCTGGTTATCACATTATATCACTATTGAATCCAACACATGACCAAACAGTCTAGAAAATTTCTTACAGAACCACAATGCTTCTGTACAACCATCACAATCTGTAATATATTATGCTTTTGCAGTGTTGAGTGCAATAGACTTCAGTTTCCTCCTAGCCCATGATATCATGGAAAATATCAAATTGAAACATATCCAAAAAGTACTTCTTTTGCTATTTGTGTTCCCTTCCTAATATGAATCGATAAATCCATGCAGTTGTATGTCATAACTCAAACATCGCACGAAGATATTTCGAGGCATTCTTTTCAATTATTCAATTATCATGGCTTGGTTCCACTTGGAAATGCCTTAACATGTTTACAACAAAGAAAATCTCTAGCCTAGTATTCATCAAATACATCAAGGGGCCAATGAATTACTAGTATAGGGACAGGTATACTGGATCAAAGCCTCTCAACTTATTCAGATCTATCATCATGGGAGTTTTCCATGGATTTTCAATCCATCATCCCGAACTTCTGAATAACCATTTCGATACACTTCCTCTATCATATGAATATTTCACCATGCTTTTGTTGTACATGAGAGGATCTGCACCAAGTTTCTTGAATTCATACAAGGTCTTCTTCCATCTACATACATGGGTCTCTTTCTCAAAACCTTGAGGTTTTTCTACATATTATTCTTCCTCATTTTCTCTATTGAGAAGAACAGTCTTTCCAATCCATGAATACTGCAAGAGATATAATGGCTCAGATAGAGGTATATCTGGTTTATTGGAACAATTTGTCATCATAGTATTATCCCTCCTTCTGGGAGAACCCTCTAGCCTTGAATCTCATCTTGTATCTATCAAAGGTTCCATTTATAAGTATTCACATATTCTTCAATGGATTATATCATTAGGGATTATCTCCCTCCTAATCCCGACTTCATTCCTGAATGAACAACATCTAGAACTTGTTTTTATTTTGAGACTGCATGTATCTGGAATTCTGCAATCAATTCTCTCTATCTAAGAGAGTCCATGCTTCCATCTACAATATCTCTCTTTTCTTTTTGCAAAGTGCCATCCTTATAAAATTCTTCTGTGACAACTTCCACAAAGATTGTTTATCAAGGTTTGTCAACATATTTCACAAGGGTATCTTCTTGGAACAAGACAAGAAACAAAATAAAGATCCAAGACAATATGTTTATGATAGGAAATCAAAACAAGAATAAGGACAAGGATAGAGGCAATTTCTACAAGCCTGGAAAGACATCTTCATGATAGCCTTCATGAAATAACATTCTCAATACAAAAATAACAATAATGTTTCCGATAAAACATCTTTCATATGAATGATAGTTTCTTGGTAGCATTACTAAGATATTCTTGTATGAGAACAAGAACAAGAAATATCTCCTAGAGGAGGTCTTAGTTCATGCATGTAAATAAGTACAATGAGTAGTATAAGATACTAAGTACTTATCAATACTCACTTAAGTGACAATAATAAATATGTCAAACTTGATATGAAAACTTGGAGTCTTGTTATTATTCTACTTGCATTTCTTTTCTTCTGAGACAAGTATTATTTCTGACCTTTCTTTTAAAATTAAGACAATATGCTCTCTTGACAGAAAAACTGAGTTACAGAATACGATCTCAACCTTATAATATCTTGACTAAAGTTAGATTGTAGTTTTAACTTTGACTAGAAGTTCACAATTCCATAAAAACCAAAGACATATGAGGTCAAACTTGGAGACCGTGTTGATCTTCTGAATGCACTGAATCCAATATTAGTTCTTTAGAAAATATCCCTCATACATTTCTTGCAAACACACTCATGCTAATGATACAAATTAAAAGAAAATGTATAGGTACATACCTTTGTTACCCAACTGTGATGGTGAGCCTTAGAATGACTTTTTTGGTCCAGAGGTGTAATTGCTAGAGGATTGGTAAACATCATAATGTTCCTTTCAGTAGATCTCTCTTGGGCACAACATGAAATTTCTTCATGCTAGGTCTTCTATATTCATAAATTCCTTCCATTTTTCCTTTTGATCGGTCAAACTTAAACTTTTACTTGGTCAAACATTGACTTTGACCAAAATTCCAAAATTAATGTTTTTTCTTGCTGAGAGTACCAGGAGGTGTACTGCTAGGCTAGGGCACACTAGATTATCCAGGAATTAGATCAGGCACTTCACTTAATGTACCTTAACATGAGGGTTAGGGTTTCATTGATGCAACAAAATATTTGACTCCAAATGCAACTTTGAAAATCCTTCCAATCCACCTTCCATTGGTTAGACTATCCGAAGATAGTGTGGGCCCATAACCTTTTAGAATAATATGTGTGCTCATTTCATCGTAGACAATATAGTAATATTGTCACCCAACCATAGGCATAAAGGCCACCCCTAATCACCTTAAACTTGATAGAGAGAATAATTTTGGAAGAACACCCTAGAACCAATAGCAAACCAAGGTAGCGTACCTCTCTCAAAAGCTAGCATACCAGGCAGAATGTCCAAACCATAACCAAGAAAAAGGTCCAACCATAACCAAATACCAATTCACCACTGCAACAGTTATATCTCTCCTCTAGTCATGCACACCACTTGTCCTTATGAAGTTGTGAGAGTTAGTGATTCCAAATGAGCTCTAACGCCCTCTATTTATAATGCTCCAACTCACTTGACCGGGCCGACTTCTCTTCCTGGAGGCTAATAACTCAATATTAATTATTCTCTTGAGATGACTTGTCTTCTAGGGTTATTATCCAACCTCTTAGGGTTTCTCTTAGTTCCCGGAATATTCTAGTCTCGTCAAAGGTTACACGTAGAGGTTAATACCTCCCGCAACTACCATAATATCAACACCTACTAACTCCCTTGCCACTTTTTCATCCACCAACTTTGTGCACTCACCCCTATATTTCAACCTTCAATGGAAGTTGTTCTCTCTGTAAGGAAACATACACAAAAGAACACAAAAATAGAAGAACAAACTCACAATCAAATGAAAATAGGAGCAATTGATCTAACAATTAATCAAAACATATACTAGTTCTTGAGTTCAATGAAATGAATTGAAAACCAATTATAGCTATCTAATCAAGTCTACAAATTGAATTTCACCGTTGACCGAATTGAGGGGCCCTCCTGATTGGCTTCATACTGCAAGAGAATTACGATGTTGAATACTGATCACACACACGAATTTGGCTCAGAACATTAGTTTGGTTGCTTCTTGTATTAAGAAGTTCAAAGGTTCAAAAGTAGGAATTCATAGTATAACAATGATATGATACTATTCGCTCCCTTTACATTATTTGATGTACTGTTTCTATACACATACAATTACAAAAGAGTGCGCATGCATACTCTAACTAGCAACAAGTGAGTTTCTCACGAGTTTCCTTAATGAAAGCCGTGAGCATAAGGAAAGGGGATTATACAAGTATTAAAATGAGATGCAATTATTAGAGTGAATGTATACAAATGGCATGTCTCACTTGTGTTCAAGGGTGACGAAATTTAGGTATAACACCAATATTAGACATTGAGGATGTCATTGTTGTGCATTTCATAATGCGGGCCATCTAGCTATTTTCTTTGTTTTAAAATATTTCTTTTAGATATGAATGCATCCCCTCCAATTTTGATAAAAATCTCATGGATTCATTGTGCAACAAACATCTAAACATGCTTATTGTGCATCTTGGTTGGAAAAACACCAATAAAAAGGATAGATCCTACCCAATGCCTTATACTCTCCTATAAGTGCATAGTGTGAAGCCACCATTGGTGTGCACATGTAGGATCAATGCAATTATGGCAAGGCAAACCATTTTTTTCCACAATGTGTCAAGAGTATATGTGAATGATGAGTGCCAAGTGTGGTTTATTAGGAATTATTTTAACAATGTAATGCAATTGGAATGCGTACTTCCTCATCTTTTGATTCAAATGATTCTTTTTTTTCAAAAAAGATTTATAACATCACCTATGTAATTTTCTAGGTCATAAGAACACCATTGCTTGAAATCAGAAATTAATGGACTAGATTTCAAATTTCAATGTTGACAAAACATCATCATAGCGACAAGTGCACTCAGACTAGCAAGCTAATAATACTAGATGAAAATACAAAACCATACTACTAACAACATTCTAATTTCAAATTAATAAACCGTACTACTAACAACATTCTAATTTCAAATTAATAGTTGGCATTATAAAAAAAATTATGTAATTCCAATCAATAATGTTATCAAATAAAACCTAGAAGGTAGAATAACATAGACTTCTGCAAAAATCTAAGGTTAGAGAGAAGAATTAATGTTGACTTGTAAAAGCTAACAAGTGTAGGCGGCGAGTAAAACTGGCATATTACAATATCAATGTTAATTTAAAATTTGGTAAAGACTAAGAAAGGGAATAGCGACAATATATTTCAAGTGGATATTTGAGTTAAATTTAAACAATTTAAGAGAATAGTCACGTGAAATATTTCAAGAAATGAAAGGGTTTTTCATTTCTCAGATTCTTTGAATTGATGCCAATATTGTACATGACCCTTGATTTTTTCTTTGACACCATATAAAACTCCATTTCAAGTCCGAATGGATGAGTTCTCCATTTTGAAGCGATTTTAAGCCATTCAAAGGGAATAACAATGGCTTCAACATAAACATTCATGCACTAAAATATATATCATTTAAGTCCATGAAATCAAATAGACTATCAAGGAGTTCTTGTGGCATAATCTCCATGATTGTTTTGGGTGCTAGATTGGGTATTTGCTACGACATTATTACTAGACTCTAAATCAACCCCAATCTTACCACCCTTTATATTACATTATTTAATATATTTGAACTATGATCATCTACCTCTTGGTTATTTTCAAATGTGATTTTGTAATTATTTTCAAATGTGATTTTGTAAATCTATATGTGATTTTGTAAATCTATATAGTTGTGCACAACAAATAAACTCACTAGACTAGTTTGGAAGTATTTTATCCTCTAAGGATGTGAGCACTAGACTAGTTTGGAAGTATTTTATCCTCTAAGGATGTGAGGATGATTATCTATGCATGGTGAAATTATGTTCACATGAATATCGTCCATACTCACAAACCATGGCCATAATAGTTTGATTTCTAGAAATTATCATCAAAGATTCCATTTCCTATTTCACATGTATATACAAATAATACGATATAATAATAATTCCACTAGAATATGATGCACTAAGAATCTTTCACAAAAGGGAATATATAAATGAAAACCTGGTGAAATTGGATAGATTAACAAAGATGGTTAGTTTTGCATCTAGGTATCTATACAATTTATACATGTTAATATATACATGTGTGGCATGGTTATGGAGTGGAGTGTGTGGTGTTGTCTCTAGTGCATTTCAAGGGAATTGTGAAATACAAATATCTAAAACCTTCTTCCCACTTAGAATTGGTGTTTCAGGCAAATGTGAAATCTAAATCTCGAAAACCTCCTTCCCACTTACAATTGGTGTTTCAGGAAGTTGTGAAATCCAAATCCCTAAAACTTCCTTCCCACTTACAATTGGTGTTTCTTCATTGTGGTAATGGACCTTCCCTCTTTTGAAACCTATCCATTCCTACAATATCTCTCTAAATATGTGTTTTAACAATATGCCATAACTTGGCATAACTCGCATAGAGCTCTTTTAGTTTCCCTACCTCAATAACAAGTACTTATGTTATCAAGATGGATGTGCATATAATGATCAATCCACATCTCCACAACAAAGTACAATTTCCAACTATTAATCACATCCCCATGAAAGCCATGGTGCCAGAATGAACATAATGACAACAAAGTTGACAATGTTTGTTTAGCCTCGATGTTAGAAAATTGCCCACATTAGATTGGTCCTATGTGACATGCTCGATAACATCAAGAATAAACAATATTTTATCCTCATCACTATATTGACAACCATATGAAGATCATGATCAATTTCTTGAACATATATAACTCTTTATTATTACTAAATGTAATTATGTCATCTTCAACTAAAGACATTTGATAGTAGAAAACAAAATATCATATGTTTACGTTGATGAAATTGGTAAAGTAATATGCATCCTAATACCAATTTTTATATTAATTATTTTCAAAATATGCCATTAAAGTTACCAACTTACTTCTACAATCGATACATTGATAACCTAGTATTTGTTAATATTTATATAAATTCTTAAATTTTTTTAGAGATGTAAAACATTTTTGATGATGTAAATAATTGAGAAATATATTTTCATTTATAAAATAATAATTTTTTTCAATTTAAATTTATTTAGGTAAATGTTATTTTCCTAAATGAAAAAAATAAATAATATTCTCTTAAATAATGTTAATTTCAATTCATAACTAAATATTAAAAAAAAATCTAATATGAAATATTCGATAAATTATTTAGTATTTATCTAATTGATATTATTACTATTTAATGTAATTATTTTATTATATTAAATAAGTTGAACCCTATTTTTTAAATATTAATTATTTTCTAATAAAGTTGCTAGCAAGATAGATTAAAACCATATTAATATAAAATCGACTCCAAAACACTATTTAATATTATTATTTTATTAGGTTCAAATCCAAAGGGATAGGATATGCACACTTTCTTAGACTTTAGCAGTGAAAGAGGGGTCCCTTGTCCCAAAAACAAGGGGGTCTCATATACCAATTTGGTGGGGTCCCCTGTGTAACAAACAAGGGTGACCTCATACACCAATTTGGTGTTTGGCTCTTAAAACTAGATTATTATTAATTTTAAGGTCACTACCAAGCCACACACCAAATTGGTGTATGAGATGTGCTTGTTTGTGGGACAATAAATCCATCTCCCTGCAAAAATTTGACTAATAAAACATACTAAAATATATTGGGTATGTATACCTCTGTAAAATTTACTAGTCAAATCACCGGATGGAGGGAATCTTATACACCAATTTAGTGTCTGGATTCACCGTGCCCTTAAAAATAAATTATTGTATTATTAAATAAGTTTCAATAATGTAATTAAAAAAAACATTAATTATTTTCCAATATAATTATTTCCCAGACTTATTCCCAAGACACATAGAAATAATATCAATCTAAAACCAAATCCCCAAGACAGACAATTCCATTGTAAGATTTGTCCATACATTTTCCAGAAATTTCATGGATTTTCAAGTCTAAACACATATCTCGTTGTGTAGATGTTATTTCCTAGGAGAAAAAACTACCCTCACCATCGAATTGGGTTCGTTCGCGAACCATGTGATGACCTTTGGGATTAATCGGGTCACATGTTTCAAGGTTGGATTTATAAAGTTGATAGAAACTCTTTATTATAATGTTAAAGTTGAATGGGATCGCATTGTATATGGGGTAATTATTTTTGGTGACTGAAAGTTCCACTTTTTTCGTTAGTTTTTCAATTTTATTATTGAATGAGGTTTATTTTCATACCATGTTATGTCTTTTGAGATTAAGAGGCATATATGTTTCAATATTGAGGTTACAAAGTTGAAAGAAACTCTTCATTATAAGCTTGAATAGGAGATGCATTTTATAATAATAATAATAATTATTATTTATTTTTAAGGTCAACGTCAAGCCATACACCAAATTGGTGTATGAGACCCTCTCCGCTGGTCCATTCGCCAAATGGGGCATTGACTTCATGACATGTAACCCTCACTCTGTTGGGGGGCATGGATACATCATTGTAGTTGTGGATTATTTCACTAAATGGGCTGAGGTGATGCCTACATTTGATAATACCGGGAAAAATATAGCATTGTTCATATTCAATCATATCATTACTCGGTTTGGTGTCCCTCAAGCTATCATTACTGATCACGGTAGTCATTTTCATAATTTTATGATTTCTGAACTTACTGAAAAGTTAGGTCTTCGCCATGAAAACTCAACCCCCTATTATCCACAGGCCAATGGCTAGGTTGAAGAAATCAACAAATTTCTCATTACTATGCTACGAAGGATGATAGGAATTCATAAGACAAGTTGGAACACAATGTTATTTTCAACATTATGGGCCTATCGAACATCCGTTAAGTCTACCATGGGATTTACACCTTTCTAGCCAGTTTACGGTATTGAAGCTATCTTTTCGATTGAATGTGACGCAACACCCCCTGCCTCAATAGTTCTGCATGACCTCCCGGTCTTAGGATCATTATGATTTCTCCTCGAGCCGAAGAGACTCCTTTAGTTCCTTGTTGGAACCTTCAACGAATCATATCCACAGGTTCTTTACGAAAACTCCACCTGCACAATCAATGCTCCAGGCGTGAGTCTTCACCTCCACACGACCACTAGACATGACCGGGACCCTTTCAGAAAATGGATTTCGGGTTTCGCGATTTCGGGAACCCTGATGTCGAGAGTCTCTGACTCTTCGATCCCCCGAACTCCGAAATGTCGAAATACCAAAATTTCTGTCTATGTAACTGTGTCCTCCATGACCACACGTCGTTTTTGGGACTTCAAGGTTTCCAACGCTGAAGTGCCCAACTTCTTATCCTCAGGATGGTCGAAAATCCGAATACCGAAACTCTGAAATGTGTGACCGCAACCCCACTACAAATGCACGTCGCGTTTCACGACTTCGAGGTTTCCAACACTCTGTGCACCCCTCCTTGTCTTCGGGATCGTTGAAAAGATGAATCCCGAAATGCCGAAATGTGTCCCTGTACCGTGGCCGACGCTATTCCTCAGAACGCTTTCAGGTTTTCTCATTTCGGTACTTCGCTATCCTGGATGCAACAACTCCTTACCCCTTCGAGCTCCCGGTATCCGAAATGTCGAAATACCGAAGTCCGAAATGCCGGTCTTCAGCTCCAAATTGGGAACAACGACTCATAGCCTCTCCTGATCCGACGACTTGTGTCTTTTCAGGATTTCACGGGTGAAGAGTTTCGAACTCTTACCCTTTGCATTCCCGGTAGATGAAATGCCGAAATCCTCCTTTCGGGAATTTCCCCAAAACCTCGACTGCTCGCCACGTGTCCTCCTGTTGGACGGTCACGATCCGTTCAAGATTTCATGTGTCAAGAGTCCCGACTCTTTCCCTTTTTATCTCCCAGTAGCTGAAATGTCGAAATAGGCCTTTCATTCCCTTCTTCACATACGAGGGTTAAACCTCGTACAACTTCTCCTAGATCTGATGGATATCGATCCATGCACCCAGATCTGACAACCCAGATCTTTTTATCCTGCGCACTCTTCTCCTGCTTGCCTGGACGTAGGTTCAACGGTCCAGATCTTGTCCTCTCCAGCTGATCTAACGACAATTGTGCTCCCTCCTGAGCTTGCACTTCTTCCTGAACTTGGAAGACTTCAAACGCTTCACAGGTCTCATCCTTTGCTTCCTCTGCGAAGCCTATAACTTTGGCCCCTGCTTGTGTTCTAAATACGTTGTCCCTCGTAATCTGTGTCGACTCTTTCTCACAAAAGGATGTCTCGACTTATGCAATTCCTTGCAGCTATGGCTCTATGCGCAAGGCATTGTTCGTCTACCACTCCTACTATTTGACGAGCCTTCAAATGACTGTCTGTCTGTCAAAACTTTACTCAGGTCTTGGCCTGGTGCACTCCTTGCATAGGTATTTATCTTCTTGATCTTCAATTTCTCAGACCTATAAGGTCATTGCCCCTTTCTCTCCTTGAAAGAATGGAAATTCCCTCTGGCAACTTCCTACTCAAGCACTCCTTGTTGAGCCTGCAGGGTGTTCAGAAACCCTGTGAAGGTCTTCTCCTGTGACACTTCTCTTTCTCTGAACTCAAAATAGAGTTCTTCTTAGTGCACTCCTTGCACTTGCTCTATGCCCTCCTGACAGAGATTCTACAGAATCCTCGGTAACCCTGTCTTCTTACTGAACTCGAAATAGAATTCGTCTCCTAATGCATCCTGTGGATTTGTTGAATACCCTCCTAGCAGAACTTATACATAATCCCTCAATGATTCTGGTCTGTCCCATTCTCTCTTCTGCACAAACTTACCTCCAAGGTATTCAGCAACCCTGATGATTCTCCTTGAGTCAGTGACTTCATCTGGTGCACCCTCTTGGCACGTCTTTGTCTGAATCCACAGAATTCATAAGTGCACTCTATGCACTGGTTTTTAGAGACTACAATACTCTGTCATGCACTCTTGCATGAAACCTCAAAGAACAAAAACCTGGTGTTATCGGACTAATTGGTAGGTACGGACACTAACATATCTCCCTATATCCACCCGAATCTTGAACAAAACAGGACAGGACACCACTCCTTCCCTAAGTTGTAATCATTGAATCTACTAATAGGAAGGAATAAGTGGCATACCTTTATATCGCTTCCTTAGGATTTTTTTGTTCCCGCTTCGCTCTGATGCTCTCATGAAGTCAAGTCCAAGACAACACAAACCAACCAAAGTGAAGATAGCAAAGTATATTCAATGTCAACTTATGCATATGATCAAGGAATTACACAATAAAGTAAGAGTGAATTTATGGGAAAGGGACATGCCACTGTATCATATTAATTGAAAGTAGAAGATACAACTTGATCACCTTGATGTTGCAAGCTTCCTTTCACTGACCCTTGGTTCCAACACACACAATTTCTCTATACTTGTATGAAGAAGATCCAATTCCTCTTGATAGACCAAACAAAGTCTTCAAGCTTTTGTCCAAACAGGGTTCTTCACACAATTCTTTCACCAATTCTTCATTCAATCTTGCTTAACCTTTTCCAAGAGAAACCTTTCAATATATAGGAGAAGGAGAGATGGTTACATGGATGGGGATGATCCCATCAAATATGAGAAGTCAGTAAAATGACAACCATACGAATGCCAACTCATTTTCTAGAAGATTCCCTTATAGAACCCTCGAGACCTCTTCTCCTTTCCAAGATTAAAAATAGGTTCACACCCTGTGTATGGAGAATACTTCTAGAGGTTCACACCCTAAGTGTGGGTGGCCTACGAGAATGAGGTATTCTCGCACCCTAGGCCATAGGCAGCCTGTGAACTCACCTTAAAATAATGTTTTTGGAAGGAGACAAGAGCCATTTTTCTCAGGCAAAAAGTCCTTGTTGGGAGCATGAATACACCATTGTTAAGATATCACCAGAATGACCAAAATCATGTGTAACAGAATTCCCCCAAAAGTATGAGGCCGGAATCTGTGACAACCGAAATACTTTGTAAATTGTGTGTGTGTGTCAGAAACTAGGAGTGCACGTAATCGGAAACCTGCAAACAACCAAGCATCTGTAGAATATAATACCAGTTTTGAGGTAGGCATTCCCATATTCAGATCACAGATGAATGACATCATGAACATAGGTCATGGCCAC
Organism: Picea sitchensis; assembly: GCA_010110895.2. Classification (NCBI taxonomy): domain Eukaryota; kingdom Viridiplantae; phylum Streptophyta; class Pinopsida; order Pinales; family Pinaceae; genus Picea; species Picea sitchensis. The sequence continues at coordinate 116,338 of SNQJ01S0007234.1, read as the reverse complement.
CGATCATACACCGTGGATCCATGCCATCAAAAATACTGCATAGGCACTAGGAATACACTTTGGATCTATGAGAGAAGACTCAAATTAAGATGACATTGCCACATGACATACAAACTGGATCTATGTGTCAATGCAATTCATGCATACTCCATCACAACCTGGATCAAAAGATGGGACCCAGGGTCTTCAATCCTGTCACCCGAAAGTTCGAATCTATCCATGTGATTACATGTGCTGAAGTCGAACATGGTAGAAACCACTTGATTAGCGGTCGTTGATGAAATCGTTAACAAGTGCGAGGGAAATTACCGTTAATATCAATGACTCCCAAGGTACACTAGTACAATCCAACAAATGTGAATAAATGAGTTGAGGTCGAACATTTGAGGAAATCTCCCGATCAGGGGTCAATAATGAAAACCCACTGTCAAAAGAGAGGAAACCTACCATTGAGGCATGCAAGTTCCAAGGTACCAAATAATTTCTAAGTCTCGTTTTCGGATAATGAGTTGGAGTCGATGGAACAAGACCTGTCACAGGAGGGCCTTGATGTATCCCCCATCAATGACATGAAACAAGTAATAGATTTGAAGGTGAAACAGAGTATGAATATAGGTTGAAATGGACACAGGGAAGGCTGACTTGGTAAGAATGGAAAACTGCAGATGGCCGAGTTAATAGAGGGTTTGGATGAACTGCTCTTGAACATATGATTGACACGACCAAGGACTTGGAAACACTGACTCAAAGACGACCCAGGATATGACCTTGTAGCAAGTTGAATGAGAGACAAATGGATTTCCCAAACCAGCTTCAAATAATGAATAGGGGGTGTCATGTTCAAGAGCGACACTTACTGCCAATAATATGAATATTAAAACACATCCCTTTCCCAAATTTTCCCCCACCATTTCTGACGAGTACCTCTTTATTTTTACGCAAGCTTGAGGAGGATAAAATATGCGTGTTGATGTAAACTCATCCTTCGGATAAGTCCCTCGGAGTATGTTTAACGAACCCTAAGAAGGAGTGGCTCGACCCCATTATGGGTCTTTCGATGTTTGTTTAACGAGTACAAAGATAGAAAAATCGAGGGTTTTTCATGTTTTGAGAGTCTGAAAAACACTTAAAGAGAACTCTCTCAGTTCCTTTTTTGTAAAATAGTTCAACAAGACCGAAAAAGTGATAAACTATTGCCCATCGAACATTTTGTTTAGATACTTTTACGAGCGTGAACAAAACAAGGTCGCTCGACAATCTTTTCGTTTTTATGGAGTGTGAAAAGAGCTTAAAGGACTTTGCGTTTTCCATTTTCATGTTACGATGACGAGTACAAAAAGAAGAGAAAAGTATACTCGGTTACGTTCTCATGTATTTTCGAGCGCGAGAACGAACGAAGACTGAGCTCAAAGTTTTTCTAAAAACTATAAAAAGCAGTCATACATGCGACAAAAAAAGAAAAAAATATGTACTCCTTCGTGTGGACTTCAAAGTCATTATATATGCAAAAATTCACACTCATAGGGTTATTAGGAATTAGGTTTGATGGACAAAACAATATTAAAATCAACAAAAAGGGTAAAAAAATGAATGAATATGGGTAAAAAGGGTTTTTACCATTTTCATTGTGTTTTTGCCAAGAACTTTGCCCAAAACAACTCTTTTTCCCCGAAATTTCGTCGCTCGATTGTGGGAGGCACAAGTGACCATTTGGCGAACCGTCTCCATCAACGAGGTAAGCTCTTGATATTCTACCTTTTCCATGGTCTAGTTTTTATTTTCATTGGCAATTTTCAAGGTTTCGAGTTCGTTTTAGGGAAAAAACTTGCGCCTGAGCATTCTCGCAGGCTTGCCATACGGGACCTGAGAGAATGCATGATTCTCGCAGGTGGCCTTAAGGGCACCGACGATAATCTCGCACTGTGCTAAAGGGGCACCCGCGGGGGCAGAAAAATGAAATTTCAATTTGATTTTTTCTCAATAAAAAATATGCCAAGGTTTGAAATGAGTTGTTGACCCTTTTCTTATGGTTCTTGTGCAGGCATTTTACCATCATGATGCTGGAGTGGAGAAAAAGAGAACATGAGGAGGAGGATTCCATTGCCAGGAATGACCCAAGTACCATTGCTTCCCTCCGAGATTGTGGGATCTTGAAATTCTTTCGGATTCCGGGCATGAGGGTCCAAATCAGGTTGTTGGAGTACCTGGTTCATATGTGGGACGTGGACTGGCAGTTGTTTCGCATGGGAGTCCACACATTGACCCTAGATATTGAGGATATCTATTTTCTAACAAGGTTATCATGGCATGGGTACCACGCTAGTTTGACTGGTAGCCGAGGTGGAGGACTCCCTTTGAGTGAGTATTGTCGCCAGTACTGTGTCCCATAGGTAGAAAGAAACAAAGACAAGGTGGCTATTTGGGGGGTCCAAGATTTGACCTTACGAACCATCTTGTTCACTATAGCACGCATGGACAGGAGTGCAGATCCACCCATGGATCTCTAGAGCTACTTCCAATACGCCATAGAGTGCATAGAGTCGTGAGTCTTCAACTGGTCGGATGTAGTTATCTGTAGTATGAAGAGGCAATTGATGAAATGTAGGAAGGGCGACCTGAAGCAGTTTAGTTACAGATCACTTTTGGTGTCCTTCTTTCTTTAGAGGGTCCCATTGCTGAGATTATAGGTTGAGTGGGGTTTACCGGCCCCACAAGATCTAAGGATGCTGAGGTGGTGCAACCTCATGGCCCGACACGTAGCTGGGCCCATCATCAAATACAATGATTCATTCTTTGATTGGTTGCGGCCACAGATGTAGATGGTTGATGACTACGCCTATGCCCGATTGAACTTCCGAGGGGATCCAGATTTATCCCTACCTGAGGATGCTCAGTAGGGTGACCTAGGTAAGTACACATTTTTTTATTTTAAATGTTTTTGTGATTTTTATCATATAAAATGTTTTTATGTTTGTCCAAGAATTGATAAAAAAATCTTCTTTTGATGACACAGATGTGGGGCCATATCGACCTCCAGGAACTTCTCCTATTAAGCGGTGAGGAGAGGAGATTCCAGTGGCGGGATGGGATGCTGAAGACTATGAGGTACTGGAGAAAAACTTGGAGGGGTTGACTGCTGACATTCCAAACATGGATATCAGGGATATCCCTCAGCGTTATCAGTGCCACACCGTGGGCGTGTGAGAGTCTATTAGTCGACTTATTCATAGGGTGGCCCGGGTAGTTGTGTGTTATCATGAGTATCACCCATGACACTATTTTGTAGAAGCCACGAGCTTCATTTTTTATATTTTGGTCCTTGGACAAAAACTTTTTGTAAAAAACTTTTGATCGTTATATACATATATACGGCTTCTACCGGCTTATCTTGTGTTGTGTGATACATGTGATGTGATTGGTTTATAGATGGCCCAAATGACTGTCTAATACATAGTTAGCTAATGCATCAATACATGTATTTAGACATCTAGGAATGTGTTGATACTCAATATAATCAAAATAGCGTTCCAAGAGGTGAATTTGTAAATATACCTGTAATAAAGTAGGACTTCGAATAGCATAGACATTACTTAACTGTAGTACTACTAGCTGCGAATTGAGTCGTACAACCAAGTGACAGATACCGAGCAAAATAACATCAATCAACAATTCGATAATGACACTATACTCTGCAATATTGTTGGTCGCACAACCGAGACACACACCTCGTAGAGTGATAAGTTCGTTTGTAGGGGTGTAAATTGTCCAAGCAACAGAAGCAAGGTTCTGAGTACTACAACTAGCGCCATCGAAGCCAATGTGGGGTAGGGAAAACTACGACATCTGGAAACCAAACACAACGTAACATGAGCAGTCGAGGGCAGAGACCATATAACAAAAAAACATACTATAGTAATACACAAGAAGTATGATACAATAAAATACAAGTACTCATGCACAGGTGACCTTAGGCATAGTACTTCTTTAAGAACAACCCATTTGCGGGTTCACTCAAAGGGATACCGTCGCAATCTACTAACTCGTAAGTTCCTTTCTCCAAAACTCATCTAACGATATAAGGACCTCGCCACATAGCTTCGAATTTTCCTTCTCCTAGCATATCTCGATCTTGCTCATAAAGGAGAACCAG